>WTXK01000644.1:0-23999 GCA_025769895.1 Lactarius psammicola
TAGCTGGTCAGAATAAACCATTTGCAAAAAGACTTGCGTAATGTAGCTAGGCTGTCCCTTCCCCATAGTACCCACACATTCTTGATAATGCTTCCAGTAATAGATGTACTTGGCAACTTCCTTCCATCCTTCTTCCCCAATCATAGGAGGGAAAAAGGTTGGCTGCATGAGGTCATTAGGGAAGAAGGGGATGCCCGGGTAGTCGGGGTCTGGTTCTTCATCTTCGTCATCTAGTAGGGCTCTCATAGGGTCCGGGGTGGCTTTAACAATGTTGACTGGAGGCGTAAATGTGTGGTCTAGCCCCACAGGGAATGGCTCTTGGGGAACTGCTTGTGAGGGGACTACAGGAGTGGGTTCGAGTGGGGGTAGTGACGGTGATAAAGCTACGAGTGCCTCAGTGGCCAGCTTTAGCAAAGGGATAGGGGACGTGTTGTTGATAACAGAGTATGGGGTCTCTGGCATTTGTGAGAAGGTAGGCAGCCCTTCTTCCTGTGAGGGAATGGTAAGGTTTTCAAGAATAATCTCAGAAGGATTGTTACGTGTCTATTGGCACACTGCTCGACTTGAGCGAGGGAAAGGCAACACTACTGGTGAACGACTTAGCAATATGACAGCCTCAATGGCACGTGATCGTGGGAGTATAACAGCAAGCCCTTATCCGTGGGACAATACTGACTTGAGGATGAGGATGACAAGGCAGACTCCTATCAAGAGGAGCGCAAGACCTAAACCAATGAGGGAAGACAAGAGGAGAGAAGACAGAATAGATTCAAGAAGACCAAGCTGTGGACTACGGCGCAGCTTGGCTAACCTTATATACATATACACGAGGGCTTTGAAGCGCCTCTTGAATGGTAAGTAACCAATCACATATAGTATAGTTATCATATGAGTCCATCTGAGTCATACAGTGGGAGCCAATCACAACCTCTTTACTTATCATACAGTACTGGTTTATTGGGACCATTATCTGTGAGTCATATACCACTATCATACGCCAGCAGTCCAGGGATACGAGCTACCTGGAAGTCCACGTTGTAACAAGGATGGCAATGAGGAATGGTGGAGACAATAGGGGTAGACATGATAGAGGGTGAGGCCATAGTGCGCTTTGTGATTTGTGGCCTTTATATCTTTTGTCCAGCCCCTTTGGCGGTAGGATGTTGCCGGTAGAAGTCGGCGATAAGATCAGGTGAGTGTCGTACGTTTTCTAGAGGTTCCCATGAGCTGTCACTCATAGGAAAACCTTTCCACTGGACAAGGAATTGAAGTTTGCACCCTCGACCATACAACCTTGATTGTAGGATGTGCTCTACTTCAAACTCTTCTTCTCCTTCAATAAGGTCAGGTGGAGGTCACACGAAGTTTGCCCCATGTAGCTCCGTCTCCTTATATGGTGTCAGAAGATTAGCATGAAACACAGGGTGAATTTTCCAGGTCTTCGGTAACTCCAGCTCATACAATACATCCGATAAGACCTTCTTGATTTGGAAAGGGCCATATTGTTTGGGTGCTAATTTGCGGTGGGGTAAAAGGTTCAGAGATTTGTCCCTTCTAGCCACACCTGAGCTCCTTCTTGATAGGGAATAAAGTGGGTCTTCCCTCAGCCCGCCATCAGTTGTTGCATGTGTTTGATACAATCTTGTGCATGCTGTCATCTGATGACCATTTCTTCTAGTCGTTGATCTACGGACAGGGATGTCGTGGGTTTTGGGGTCCACGTCGTTCGTGGTTCCCAACCCATGATAAGAGAGAATGGAGAGTGTTTCGTAGTTGCGTTAGGCCATGAGTTGTGAGCAAATTGCGCCACTGGTAGCGCTTCTGACCAATTGTCTTGTTGTACATTGCTCCAATGTCAGAGATATTGTTCGAGCCATTGGTTAGTTCGCTCTGATTGGCCGTCTGTCTGAGGGTGGTAGGCTGATGAAATATTTTGACAAATCCCCAGTGTCATACACAACCCCTTCATGAAGGCTGATGTAAACCAGGGATCTTGGTCTGTGATGAGTTTTCATGGGATGCCATAGTGAGGGTAAACATGTTGGAGGTATAACTGCACTACTCCCTCTGCAGATATCGACTCGTTGCAAGGTATAAAAATTGCTGCCTTCAAGCAATTGTGGTCAGTGATGGTAAGGATGGAGTTGTATCCCTTAGATGGGGGTAGTTTTGTAATAAAGTCCATGGAGACAACCTCAAAAGGTTCCGCATCTGGATCTGTGGTTATGGGAAATAAGTGCAGCTTTTGTTGATGAGGATTTATTTTGTTGGCTTGGCATGTCACACATCCTTTGACATATTCTTCTACATCTTTCCGCATGTTGGGCCACCAGTAGTCTCAATGTAAAAGCTCATAGGTATTGGCGATTCCGGGGTGTCCCATACTCAGAGTGTCGTGGAAAAAGGTGATTACCCCCCACTTAAGATCGTTGTCCCTGACAACAACAAGGGCATTTTCTTTCCACCATAAACCATTTAACTTTTTTAAGTTATACGGCTCTACCCATCGTAATACATCTTTCTCATCGAGATTTTGCGAGATTTGGGTCCAGATATCCATGTCGTGCATGGACACCTCTGTTGCGCATGCAAACTGTTCAGCGGGAAGAACAATAACATCATTGTTGTCTTCTTCTCCTGTTCCGTGATCTGTTCTTCAAGATAAGGCATCCACACAACCATTGTGGCATCCTGGAATATGCTTTAGAATGAAGTCGTATTCTGACAGTTCCAGGAATTCGCGTGCCACTCGTCAACTAATCTTCCTAGGCTCTTTCCAGTATTGGAGATTGGCATGATCAGTATGAATGATGATTTTGTGAGGGGATCCTGCCAAATACATTCTCCAGGCCTGTGGTGCCTTACTATTGCTAGTAGTTCATGGTCATAGATGTCATAGTTGCGTTCCACTTGACTAAGTGATTCTGAGTGAAACACTATGGGATGGTGTTTGTTTTCTGGACTGATCTGGTTTAGCACTGCTCCTATTGCTACGTTCAATGTGTCCACTTCTAGTTCAAATGGTTTTGTCAAGTCAGGGAAGAGAAGTACTGGTTCGTCACCGATACAGCACTTAATGGCATTAAAGGCATCTTGCTGTTTTTGTCCCCATTGCCACTCAACTTCCTTTTTGTTAGGTCATGAAGCAGTTGTGCTTTTGTGGAAAATCCTCGGATAAACCTTCGGTAGAAGTTGCAAAACCCTAAAAAGGCTTGTACTTCTTTGAGGTTCTTTGGCGATTGCCATTCTTGAATGCCTCGGATCTTGACTGGGTCCATCTGAATGGTCCCGTGTCCGATAATGAGTCCGAGGTATTCTACTTGGCGTACTTCAAATACACACTTCTCTGGTTTGACGTACAGGTCCTGTTCTTCACAAATCCGCAATACTTCATATAGCACTGCTCGATGGTGCTGTAAGTCGTCGGTGGTTGCGATCAAAATATCATCCATATAAACGATTACTTTGCTGGTTAGGATAAGGGTTCGAAAAAGGTCATCCATCATTGCCTGGAACGTTGATGGCGAGTTTGTAAGTCCAAAATACATCACCAAGGGTTTGAAAAGTCCTTGGTTAGTTTTGAATGCTGCCTTCCACTCATCACCCTCCTTAATACGGATGTTGTTATACCCCCAACAAATATCCAATTTTGAATATAAACATGCCCCCCTTATTCGATCCACAAGTTCCAGGATTAAAGGGAGGGGGTATTGATTCCATATTGTGATATTGTTGAGGCAATGATAGTCTTGAACCGGTCTTAACTTTCCGTCCTTTTTTTTTAATAAAGAAAAAGGAGGATGTGTAGGGCGATTTTGATGCTCAAATATATCCTTTTTCTAATTGTTCGGCAAGGAATGTAGTGAGTGCTGCTCCTTCATCCTGTGTCAACAGATAAACTTTGCAGTCTAGTATGGCTGGGGCGGTTGGTAGTAAATCAATAGCATGGTCCTATGGTCGTGCAGGGGGGAAACAATTAGAAGCTTCTTCCGAGAATACTTTGGCATGTTGTTGGTACTCCTCTGGTACCATTTCTTCAAACGTACGCTGTGGTTTCTTCAGCGCTTCTTGTTGTGCCAGCTCTGATGCCGTAGTGGTTTTCCACAGCAACGCAATGTGAGGCTCTTGCTCCTCGTCCATCAACTGTTCCCATGCCTCCTTGTCAAGTTCATACATCTCCAACACCCTAATGGAGACTTCCATGGGCATGGCTTTGTCTGACAAGTGCAGGCTAGTGATGACTACCAGCTGCCACTTCTCATTGAGTGTGGCATCCCCCCACCTAATCTTGGGTTCAAACGCCGTGAACCATGGGTATCCCAAGATTACTTCGTCTCTTCCTAGATTTGTTACTAGGAAATGAAGCATTTTCTCTTCTTTTCCAGTTCGTACTATAAGATCAGTGTATTGTGTGATAGCGCCATCTTGATTATGAGTCCCATCCACATTCCATATCCGAATGGGGTTGGTGGCGGTTCACGTTGAGATTTGAAGTTGTTTAAGTAGTGTTGAACAAATGAAATTGTCTGTCACTCCTGAATCTATCAGGACTTGTCGTTTGGCCATCATGTGTGCAGATTTGAACAATACTGGGATTCTCATTGATCGGTATCTGCTATGGTACATGTTAAGATTGAGTGCTCTATCCCAGGCCACTGGGTTCAAGCCTCAAGAAAATCCTCTCTTCCAAATAATTTTTCCACCATTAGATCGCATACTTCTTGGCTCTGCGCCTTCATTGCTGCGATCTGAGCATTTGCCTGTTCTTCAACCAAAAGTACGTGATTAGACTGTATGGTGACAGAAGAGATGGCAGGAGTTGGTACACTTGGAGCTGTGGAAGTTGATGGGGTGGTTTTGGATAGAGCCACGCATGTGCCTTTTTGTGGACAGTTATGTGCGATGTGCCCTTTTTCACAGCATCTAAAACACTTGCCATCCTTTTGAAGCTGGAGCTTGTCAGCGTCCATGATAGTGATGTGGGCTCGAGCTCTTCCGACATCTATGGCATTAGGGTCTTGGGTTTTATTGAGGGCTTGTACCCACTGTTCTCATGAATGGGTTCCTCTTTTTCTCAACTTTCCTCCTTTTCCAAGTCACTCCTTGAGGACAAGGTACTCGGCTTGTTGAAGTCTTGTGGCATCTTTCCACTGTTCCCAATTAACAGGATGTTGAAAACGGACAGTGTTAACTACTAACATGTTTGGTAGTCCATCTTGGAACATGTCAAGTGTAATGGGGTTGTTGAGGTTGTATCCTGCTTTTGCGGCCAAGTTCTGGAATTGCACAATATATGAGTCAATGTCTTCTCCCTTCATGGTAAGGTTCGGGAGTGCTTTGCATGCTTTTGTTTGTTCTGCGGTGTTGGTGTAGGCTTGGACGAAACAGGTATGGATAGTGTCCCACAAATTGTTTTTGTTATGAAGCACTCTGTGGTTAATTTGGTCTTCCAACCACTGTGCTTGTTCATCAACCCAATTGTCTACCAACGGTCCTCAAATATAGGACAGGAATGTCATGGCTCACTAAAAAGGAATGGCTAAGTGATCCACATTGGGGTTCATTCCCCTATACAATGTGAAGGCTCTTAGGAATGGTTTACTTTGTTCCCTATTGCCATCAAACTGTGGGGGCGGGTTCCCTCCCAATCGTCCGTGTCCTCCTGGTGCGGGGGCTATTGGAGCTGGGCCACCACCTCTGCCACCACCACCACCACCACCACCACCACCGGGCGGTGGAGTGCCTCCTCCTCCGCTGGGCAGTGGAGCGCCTCCTCCTCCACCGGGCAGTGGAGCGCCTCTTCCTCCGCCAGGCAGTGGAGCGCCTCCTCCTCCAGGTGGTGGAGCGCTTCCTCCTCCTCCTGAGACCAGGGCTGCTCCTGCTGAGGCTTATTGTTGAGACATGTCAGCATAACTAGGGAATAGAGCGGGTGGTAGTGTGGTAGTAGGGATGGATATGCTAGGAGTGGTTGGGGTGTTGGGTACATCAACGTCAATACCAGACAGGTTTGCTTTTTTCAATGGTCCTACATTGAGTTCTAGAGGTACAGGTTTGATGGTGTACCACCTTCTTTCACCAGTGGAGTAGTCGATAAAACACCAAAGGCATTTGTCTTCAAGATAATGAATAGGTTTGTAAGTTTTGTCCTTTGGATCAAAGATAAAGTATCCCTCGGTTCCATCTTGTTCTGCCCAGACTGCCACTCCCTTGACGCGATTGAAGAGTGTGTCAGTGGTAAGACGGTTGATATATTTAGGATGGAAACAGGCTCTGCTGCGACTAGTTGTCACCATGATGGAGTTCTGACTTAATGTAACACCACCACAGGGGCGTTAAGTATGACATGTACTTCTGTGTCTGTCATCAGGAGTTTGGATAGAGTGAGTTGGTTAAGACTCAGTTCGGGGATGAACAAGAGTTAAACAAGCTCCTGATGCTTGCTAACTATAGCAGAAAGGAATAGCTGAGCTCAACCACAAGGGCAAGCAAAGTCGAGGACTCAAACGCAAAGGGTGAGTCAAGGGTCATGTTTCATGAGAACTGATGTGGTATTATCCAAGAAGTCAGAACTACCGTACAAGCTAGGTAGTGAACAACTTATATACTAGTATACGATGTTTGTGTAAGGCAAACATATGGCGCAATCCTAGGATACGGGTCCTAGAGAGCTGTAAAGGCATAAAGATACCTAAAAGTACATGAGAATTCCATGGAACCGTGTGTGACACATATGATGTCTGTGGGACCTAAGAATTGTAAAATCAGCCTTCGTTATCGTATGATGCAGGGTGTGGGATAAGGGACAAGTCTTGATACGGACAGGATCATATCACAAACGAAGCATGAATCAGAACACAACCATGGAAAAAGGACAATGATAGAGAGATAAGAAGATAAGGAGATAAGGGGTCCAAAAATTGTAACATTGTGGCAATGTAACAGTCAGTTAATGCCAATTCACACAATTTTGTCTACGTCTTCACAGGGAAAGTCCCTTTCAGTACAATTATACAGTATTCCCAAGCTCTGACAGAGCCTCTGGGCTGTGGTAACCTCCTACCCAATAAAGGCTGGACCTTTGCACAACTCCACGGGGTTCTGACCTCTGATGGGCAAGGAGTCATTCACAGACCAGACACACTTCTCGAGGAAGTGTGACATGCTCCATTTTTCTCTGACACTATATTTGTCTTGAAACCCCACTGGCAGTTGGCAGTCACAGTGCTCACACATGCATCCACCAGGGCTGTTCAGTTAGCCTTTATCAATGAGACAGGGGCACAATCCGCCGCTGCGAAAGCACAAGGCATGGGCATGTTTGGCCTTCATTGCCAATTCTTTTTAACAGGTAACAAGCCTTACTTCACGCAGTGTGGACATTGCCACAAAGTAGGACATGTGAACAATGCACCAGCTTGTAAGCTGGGTCTGAACAGTGTTAAATGCCATATCTGTGGGGGAGCCCATGTAGGAACTAAACATGGCTTCCACTGCAAGGCCATGACCCACATTGTGGCTAGGCAGTGTAAGGACTATGTCCTCGCTGGGCTCGAAACGATACATATTACTATTTGATTACTAAGCTCGATATATAAGAAAACGAACATGTCTCGTACTAGGATATTCATACATGTCTACTTCGTCTTTGCGTTAACGATTCCCGTCTGCGTCCACGTCTCCGTGTTTCTAGTCTCTTATTATCTACCCATTAATACTACACTTCTTCTTGGATCAACATCTATCACTTCACTGAACTCGTACACACTTGGCGTCTTTGCCTCGCCACACCTGGAGCCCACCCTCAAGTGAAGTTCCAATAGATTTTGTCCAAGACATCTCAACTCGTGGCATCCTCCTGGTGCCACTGTTTTTTTTTCGGTTCTCCCCTTGCAATAAACTAGTCGTGCCCCCTGCCGACCAGTTTACCCCCACCGACCCAGTTGTGCCCCCTGCCGACCCAGCCCCACCTCCCATCCTTCCAACCCAGCCCACCTTCAACTTCCACGTTATCACCTCCGACACCCGTCAACCCCATTTTCTACTACCGACTTGCCCAGGCGTTTACCTGTGATGTATCACGATACTCCAAGTGCAACCATTACCGGTCCCATGGCCATGCCGTGGCCACACCCAGAAGATGCCCCACACTGGCAGGACTTACTCGAGTTCATGCAGCGTTCGTCCAAAAGACACATGCATTGCAAAGGCAACGTGCTACAGTACTACAGGCAGTTCCTGGCCCTCAGCGAGCCCCTAATCCTTGCACACTCCCTGACAGCAGAAGAACGTGATGCTGCGTTCTGGAGCGGATTTCACCCTGATGACCGCAACGACCTTTGGCTGCACCTTCTCGCCAAGACCCATTGTCAGCCAAGCGATGCCCCCTTCCACTTCCAAGATGTCGTTACATGTGCACTCACAGTTTTTGCGTATACCACTGCCCCGGGCGTTGAGACTACCACCGCAATCAACCCTTGCCCCCCTTTCAAATGTCCACCTGGACTTCACCACCAAGTCGCTCCCTCCTTGCTGTCCCGACAGTTCAACGACCCAGGTGGGACGGACCTGCGATTACACCCAGCTGATCTTGGCCCCCTCGTTGATACGCGACACGACGTCAACGTTCCCAAAGTCCGAGCTGCTTCCACCCCCACATTACCATTCCCACCTTCCATACTCGATAACCAGTTTGCCCTTCCACCTATGACACCTTCGCCCTCACCTCTCACACCCCCATCTGCCTGTTCGCCATCACCGTCTGGCTTGCCCCTTATACCCTCGTCCCTCGTCCCTCTGCCCGCCCACTTATTGTCAGTGCCGTCTGACTCATCGTTGCCCATCACGATTTCCTTGCCCCCACCCCTCGTGCCTCCTGCCCGCCTGCCGTCGGCGCCGTCCGACTTATCGCCTTTGCCATTGCCCTCCTCTCCAGTGCCCTCACCTGCCCATATGTCGTCAGCGCCGTCTGAATCGTCACCTATTGTGATGCCCTTGCCCCAACCTCTCGTGCCTCCTGCACACTCGCCGTCGGCACCGTCCGACTCATCGCCCATCACGACGCCTTTGCCCCCACCCCTCGCACTTTCTGCCCACTTGTTGTCAGCGCCGTCTGACTTGTTACCTATGCCTTCACACTCACCTCTCGTACCTCTGTCCGCCCGTCCACCATTGCCATCCAACTCATTGCCTACACTTTCGCCCTCGTTTCCGTTGCTCCTCCAGTCCGTGTCGTCACCCCACAACCTCCCACTTTCACCCTCCGTCGCTCCTGCCGCTCCCTGCTTGCCACGCTCCCCTTCCACCTTACCTATCAGCTCTGTCATTCCACACCCACCGCAGCCTCGACCACCTGATACCACGTCAGCTGGCTTAGTCGAACTACAGCTGCTATCACCCTCACCCACACTTCCATCGCTTGTTCACCCCATTTCGATACCTCTACCTCCTGACCTGTCATTCGCATCCCCATCCCAACCACCCAACTCCACGCTGATGCCACCCCGCAACACTCTACTTCCGCCCTCCACAGTTTCTGCCGACCTCTGCTCACCATGTCCCTTTCAGTCACTGTCTACCTCACCAATCGACTCTATCCTTCCACGCTCACCGCCACCTCAACCACCTGACACCTGGCAACGCATTCGAGACCCCCTAGCAAGCTTTTTCGAAACCGAGGTGGGAGAGGTATCCCCGGAATCGTTGACAAGGCTGCAGAGCGATGCCTTGGCACATGACGCCGAGCTTAACAAGATCCTTGGACTCAATACTGACACTCTCAACAACGCGGCCCCTCCAAAGTCAAAACCGCAGCATCAGGACGAGCCTCAAAACCACCACCAGCACCGGCATCACCGCCGACATGTCTGCCGACCCCCCACCCCACTTCGTTCGCATGGCCACTCTCACAGCTGTCACTGGCACCTCAAGCAGAGAAAACCCCAACGGCGCCACCTTCACATCAGGTCGCCCTCAGCACCACACATGCAACAGCTTCTGCACAACCAAAAGCCAACAAAATGGAGTTTGACCGAGGACGGTCAAAATTTGACCCCCGAGCAGGTGTAAGGACTATGTCCTCGCTGGGCTCGAAACGATACATATTACTATTTGATTACTAAGCTCGATATATAAGAAAACGAACATGTCTCGTACTAGGATATTCATACATGTCTACTTCGTCTTTGCGTTAACGATTCCCGTCTGCGTCCACGTCTCCGTGTTTCTAGTCTCTTATTATCTACCCATTAATACTACACTTCTTCTTGGATCAACATCTATCACTTCACTGAACTCGTACACACTTGGCGTCTTTGCCTCGCCACAGCAGTGCAATTGCCATTACCCATGCTTACTCTGCGGAGGATGCCACAATGTGAGATCCCCGAACTGCTCAGTGCAAGGGGGCTTCCAACCCTCTCCATTGGTCACTAGGATATCCATGGGCCCCTCCTCAAATGCTACCCCAGTTGCTAACACTTCTAAGACACCACAGACTGACAGTGATGGGTTTACGCTGGTAGGGAAGCCAAGTGAGGCCCTGAAGCACAAAGGGAGGAAGAAGAAGACGGGCAAGAACCACTGCAATGCAGAGGCTACCGCTGAATAAGCAGGCCCCTTAGACATGACTGGGATGGTACAAATGGTACTATTCCCAGAGGATCTTGCCATGATCATGGAAATGATCAACACCTTCCAATGGATAGCTTACCTAGTAAGTGATCACTTAGACGCAGACTTCTGACATGCTGTTACGTCACGGTAGGGACATTCACCTGGTGTGGGTAAAGGTCAACACTAGTCCGCTGACAAAACACTAAGGTTGGTCATGTGTGGGTTACAAGTCCTACGTCTGATGAGGACTTAGAGAGTTCCTGATGACAAGTAGATCACCTCACAAGTCAGATGACTTTAGAGAAGACCTTTAAGCAGATCAGACAGAGGGGAGGGGTTCAAAGACTGCTATGTTCAATATACCGTATGGTACAAGAAGTCAAGTCTGAGGCATAAGGCCCCATTCAGGTCTGTACTTATACACTATGAGAATAATAGAGTCACGACAACAATAGATGTTACTAGGACAATAGCATCACTAGAACAATAGATGTCACACAACAATAAGTAAACCAAGTCATAGCCAGAACAATAGGCTATATAAGTCACGAGTCCTGTACAGTAAGTGAGTCACATGAGACAATGCTGTGCCCTCCATCCCTTCTTGACCTCTTACCACCACCATCTCCCTAGAGCTCTGGTGCGTTGGCTGGGGGTTTGCTGGGGGCTCTTGGGGTCATCGTTGCAGACGATGGGGGCCTCCTTCCCCTCATTCATAACCTATTGGACTTCGTCGTTGCAGTCGTCATCCACCCTTCCTCTCTGGGACATCGTCTTTTGATGCTCCCACCATATGGACTTCCTCACCGTTGTCCTCTTACCCTTTCGGAGTCGCCATCCTTTGGCTTCTCCACCATCCTCAACCTCTTCTCTCCCATGGCCACCATACTGGAGCCACAACCCTTTCTCGACATGGGCCTCCACCCCCGTGGTCACCATTTCCTCAACCCTAGGGCTTCCTGCCCTCATTTTACCTTCCCTGACATGGGCCTTCATCCCCGTGGTCATCATCTTACCCGTCGACTGGGACTTCTTAACCGTCGTCCCCTCCTCACCAACTGACCTGGGCCTTCATCCCTGGGTCCCTTACCCTCCTCACGCAATCGGGGGTTTTACTGGGCTAGCCTAGCGTCGACGCCCCTCACTGTCGCTCTGCGACCCCTTCTTGGTTGGACAAGACCGTCTCTGCTGGCTAGGACTCACTGCTTCCCCTTCCCCTCTTTCCCCTTAAACTCCCCGCCGATAATCAGTACCTTGCTCTCTTCCCTTAAACTCCCCACTGATATTTAGTACCTGGCATGTGCACCTTGGGGTTTGGGTGGCCCAGATGGTCCTTGCCTTGGGAACTCGTGTAAGTGGGTCTGGGAATCCTTGGGCTCGGGAACTTGTGTAAGCGGGTCTGGGACGTGTTTGGGGTTGAGGGTTCGGTGTTTCCGACCCCAACGGATCGATGGATGCGTACTCCCACGGCTGTCAAGGACGCAGCTGATGGTGGATGCGTGTGCGGCTCTGTTCCGGTTTTTCCCCCCTTTACTGTACTAGGGTGGCCTTCCTCCCACCCTTCGGACCTCATGCCCTGTTACTTACGTGTCAGGACATTCTATCTTTATTTATCCGCAGTCGATGGTCAGCCTTTAGGGGCTGGCTGTCTTCTTACCTACTTCACCATACCTTACCTATCATCCTGTGACAGGGCGTCCTTTCCTTACCCTGGGCCAGTAGTGGGCGTCTTCAGAAACCTGTGAAAACCCCAAAATTTGTAACCCCAATTTGACTAGTTGTTATTCCTGGCCTACTTACCCTTGTCTCCCGCTAACCTTTTCCTTTTTTGCTAGAGAAGCTCTCCACGTACGCCTGTCCCTCGAGGACACAAGCTATCCCTTTCACCCCCTTTACTGCGGTTAGGTGGGGGCTGGACTCAGAGTCACGAACTAGTGTGGGGGTCTGAAAGGCGAAGATGGGGCCAACATCCGATGTCTGGTGGATGGCGCGCTTTCATGTCCTGCCATAGAGTGTGGGACCTCTGCTAGGCTACAAATTCTGCCGCCGGTGGGCCCTTGGAGTTTACGTACAGAGTAGTCGGCATACCTAGTCACATGTTCTTGTACTTACTGTACTGTCCCACGTTAAACATGGTTTTAAAAAAAAAAAAAAAAAAAAAATGCTGTGCCCTCACTATGAGTCATCCAAGACAAAAGAAAAGTAAAAGTAGAAAAATTGTACAAGTCATGACACATGCACTCAATGAGTTGGAACTGGGATGGGGAAGTTGCACCTCCGACTTGGACCACCTCTTCTGCCTTCCTGCATGCTATGTGGTCAAATATAAGCTACCACTCATGGTTCCCAACACGGAAGATGAGATTGCTCAAGGGGAAGGCAGACATGAAGTGGCGCAGGCATGCATAGCCAAGTTCCAATCAATGTGGGGTGACTCACGACCTTACCATTATGCCATCTCTCAACTCTCACCAAACACATGTTTCACTACCACCAAAGAGGTAGAGGAATGCCATATTAACAATGCCAGTGCTACCAAGGCTGCTAAAATGTACAGTGATGTGGTCTCTTTCACCCTTCAACTAGCCCATGATCTCTATGAAAACAATTTTACATCTTGACCCCTCATTGAGGTGGAGGCAGACATTGAGGTTGTAACAAACTCACTTCAATGATTCTTCCACCTGGACAGCACTGCCCCCATCGGGGACACAGTGGCAGACACAAACAAGACCTTTATTCAGCAGGACTCCACAAGGTTGTTCCAACTAGCCAACTCCCCCCTTCATGCATAGTACAACAATTCTTGCCATCAACATGAGGAGATGCAATGTGATGATGCATGTGCTCCTTGAAATGAATACCGTAGATGACATCATTTGTGTTCAGGAACCATGGTTTGGTATGATTGGAACCACAAGATTGGATGAAGATCAGTTGGGGTGGACAGTAAGAGGTGGGGTGGCCCACCAGAACTGGACTCTCCATTACCCATACTTCACCAATGACACTCAAGCTAAAGTTATAATTTATGTTAGAAAGTACAGCAGGTTGGCCTTAGGCCATTGGCTCCACCCTGTCAGAGTGGTCCCACGGTTTGATTTGGTTAAACATAATTCCATAATGGCTGTAAACTTATGTATTCACAGAGACTTACTATGTGTCATTAACTTCTATAATTGTAGTGGAGTCCAATCGGCTATGACTTTGAAAGATAAAAGACTTGAAAATAGAACAAGCCAAGGTTGGATACACAAGCCTTAGGTGGAGATGAATCACACCTAGAACCTATAAACGACGTAGAGGATAAGTCAACTTAGATCCTTTATTCAAGGATCAAGACAAGGGGTTCACGCAGCAATAGGCTGAGTAGGAACCAAGAGGACAAGTTAGATTGGAGTAGAGTAAAGAAGTACATGGGAGGATTGCACACCTGAGTAGGAACCAAGAGGACAAGTTGGTTCTACTCAGGAGGCTACAGCAGGTCTTATATACTACTGCGCTTAGTCAATTACTAACTACCTGAGTAATGCTACATGACTACAGTGCTGACGTGTTGACTCTATTATTAGCCCTTATCTATTGTGCTGACTGATGCACACTAAGTGGCTATGACTACATGATGACATGGCCTCCTTATCTGCTAAGTAAATCCTAATACAACATGTAATACTATTCTAGTAAGCGTTCCATTGTATTCTACAGAGTTCTAGCCAATCATAACAAGCACATGCGCTATTGTTATCTATAACAATAGGAGTCCGAGAACAGCAAGACTGTCACACAGTCAAATAACATCACATGATATATCCCACGATCATGTGACCCAAAGTTGCACATGTTGGCATCATGTGACTAACCATCTTATCATATCTAATGATAAGGAACTTAAGTACTTTGGCTGCTTATATCTTGCCCAAATAAATCCATAAAAACACAGAAAAATAGGGAAAATAATACGCATCCATGACATCACCCCCCTCCTTAAGGGTTAACGTCCGCATTGGCCTCTGTGTACTTATGAGAAGTTTGCCAAGGCAAGGATATGTAAATGAGGGCCTCTATTTTTCTAGGTGCACCAGGATTTTTAGAGTGGAATTCTCTAACTTTATCCGGGGCATGCTCTAGATTTTTACTAGGCTCCCAAGTGTCCTCACCCTCTCCATAGCCTTTCCATCTAACAAGGTACTTAAGAGTATGACCAAACATCTTAGAATCTCTAATGTGGTCAACTTCGTACTCTTCCTTGCCTTGAATGGTGACTGGCTCAGGAGGAGGTGGCTCATGCCCATTGACTTCATTCCCTTTATAAGGGCTGAGGTGATCAACATGAAACACATCATGGATCTTGAGTGCAGGGGGAAGTGCAGGCTTGTAGTCAACATCACTTCTAACTTTAGTGACTTTAAATGGGCCTAATTGCTTAGGACCCAGTTTGGATGACTGTTGGTGTATCTTTATTTGCTTAGCTTGCAACCAGACTTTATCCCCAATGTTGAACTTATAAGGCTTAGTTCTTTGTTCAATATCTGTCTGCATTCACTTTTTACTTAAGTGAAGTGCTGCCTCAGCGTCCTTCCTTAAGGAATGCATATGCTGAAGATGTTTGTCAAGCATAGGAATACCCGTAGGTCTACCAGCAGGAATTGTAAAGTCAGGTGTATAGCCATATAGTAGCTCAAAGGGTGTAGTACCTGTTGCTGAGTTGAGCCTACTATTTATCACAAATTCTGCTGTAGGAAGCAGGTTAACCCAATCATCCTGCCTCTTACTAATGAACAAGCACAAGTAGACTTCTACTTCTTGGTTTTTGTGCTCTACCTGTCCATTAGCTTGAGGTTGATAGGCAGTGATAAGACCTGCGTCTATTTCTAACCACTTAAGAAGGGCACGCATAGACCTTGCAGCAAACTGGGGTCCCCTATCACTTATGATTTTCTTAGGGATCCCATGCAAGGGGAAGACTTGTTTGAAGTAAATGGATGCGACTCCATCAGCTGTAATCTAAGAGGTCACAGGGAATAAATGAATCTGCTTAGTGTAGTGGTCTACTACATTCAGAATCATATCTTTTCCCTTTGATATTGGCAATGGTCCGATTAGATCAATACCAATGATTTGCCAAGGACCTTCAGGTACTTCTTGTGGCTGAACAAGTGCCTTGGGATGTATGTCTTTCCTATATCATTGGCACTTGTCACATCCTTCAATGTAAGACATTATAAAACTTCCCATGTGTGGCCACCAATAATAGCGGCTAACAAGCTCTATGGTTCCATTTTTACCAGGGTGTCCAGTAGTGACAGAGTTATGGCATGACTTAACCACATCCTTTCTTAAGGCTCTATCATTAGGGACATATAGTTTACCCTTGTAATAAATGAATCCATTGTCTTCCTCCCACATCACAGTTCCATCTGTGAGAGCTTTAGGAGTGGTCTTATCAATACTTTTAAGACCCTCTATGACTTCAGCTTCTTGCAGACTTGTGAACTTAATGTGATCTCCTAGGGAGTCAACTTCTGGGCGAAAATGTCTTTGTGCAGCAGCCAGGAAATGCTTAGGTCCTAAGACCTGGACTTGGCGGTTGTCTTCATTATCAGACACATGGTCTCTTGAGAATCTACTTAATGCATCGGCTTGCATGTGCTCTCCTTTCTTATAAGTGATTTTAAAGGCAAAGTGACTTAAATATAGGGCCCATCTAGCTTGGCGCCTATTTAAGTCTTTCATGCTTGCCCACCATTCCATATTTTTATGGTCAGTAATCACTTCAAAGGAGATGCCTTCTAAAAAGTGCCTCCAATCTTTGAGAGCACAAATTAGGCTGAGCATTTCTCTATTGTAGATTTCATAGTTGCACTCTTCTTTGCTCATAGACTCAGAGCAATATTCAACAGGGTGCCAGAGACCATCTGGGTATTTTTGAGACATTATACCACCAGTAGGAAAGCCTGAAGCATCTACTTCAACATGAGTAGGAAGATTTGGATCATAAACCTTTAGAATAGGTTCTTAGATGAATCGTTCCTTTAAACCGTTAAAGGCAGCTTGCTGCTCACTATGCCAGTGAAAAGGGGTGTCCTTCTTAGTAAGGTCATGAAGAGGACATGCAATGCTAGCAAAGTCCTTAATGAACCTTCTATAGAAGTTGGCGAACCCAACAAAAGCTCTGACTTCTTTCAGAGTTGTGGGTAAAGGCCAATCCCTTACTCCAGAGATCTTGCCAGGATCCATCTACACTTCTCCAGGATGGATTATCATCCCTAGGTACTCCATTTCTTGCTTCTCAAAATCACACTTTTCTGGTTTGAGGTATAAGTTATATTCCTGTAGATAACTAAGAACATCACATACAACTTTGCAATGCTGCTTAAGGTCACTACTATAGATGAGAATATCATCCATATAGACTGCTACCTCATCTTGTGTGATAAGATTGGCAAAGACCAAATTTATAAGGGCTTGGAAAGTTGCTAGGCTGTTGGTCATACCAAAGTACATTACTTTTGGTTCATATAGACCACAGTTGGTTGCTATAGCCCCTTTCCATTCATCACCTTCACAGATTCTGATGTTGTGGTAACCCCAACAAACATCAAACTTTGTGAAGTACCTTTCTCCCTTTAAGCGATTAATAATATTGGCCGTGAGTGGAAGTGGATAACGGTTCTTAATAGTGATTTTATTAAGATGATGATAATCCTGCACAAGACATAGCTTTCCGTCTTTCTTTTTAATAAAGAACACTGGTGAGGCCATCGGTGACTTAGATGGGACCAGGTATCCTTTAGAAACGTGCTCTTGGAGGAATTTGTCAAGTTCCACTTGCTCGTTAGGTGACATAGGATATGTTTTGACCTTCCAGTGCGTAACTGCATCTGGTTCAAGATCAATAGCATGATCCCATGGTTGATGCTCAGGGAGCCTCTGGGATTCCTCCTCAGAGAATACTTTTGCGAAGTCACAATAGTGTATAGGCACCATCTCCTTAAAGGTTTTCTTTGGTTTAGTGGCTGCTTGCTGCTCTGCAATCTTTTGCGAATAGGTAAAGCCAGCTAAACAATAAACCTCATCTGAAGAGTGGTCCAACACTTTCTCCACAAGGAGATGGTGGTGTTCCATCTGGTTAGCCATAATGCGCGTCACCTCTACCTCAAGTTCCTCAGGGGCAGTATCCCCACTATTAGAATTAAGGCGCATAGTACCTGCTTGCCAGTCTATGTGGGGGTTCCAATGTCTAAGCCATGGTAGACCCAAAGTCATGTTTTCTGGACCAAGACTAGTGACTAAGAAGTCAAACTTTTCTTCGTCTTGGCCTATTTTGAGAACAAGAGATACTTTATAGGTAATGCTAACAGCTTCATTTGGAGTCCCATCAATATTATAGAGTTGAATGGGATGATCCAATGGAACCTGCCACATTTTATGATGGTCAGTGTACTTTTTGTCCAGGAACAACACAGTTGCTCCAGAATCTACCATAGCTGCTACTTTTACAGTACGATGATGACCAGATAAATAACAAGAGACATGAAAATGACTTTTCTTTTCTTTGGTTTCAGGAATAATTACAGATGAAAGTGCTGCATCAGAATTCATCACTTGCAGCACTGTTACATTTGGAACAGAAGAAACACTAGATACAATGTTCATCTTAGAGGTAGATGTAGGTGTGGTTACTGAAACAAGGGGAACAGAAACACTACTACTATCTAACTTACAGGCATACAATGATAAATGATTATAAGAGATGTATAAGTCTGAAACTGAGGCACAAGAAGCTGAGTTATACGTATCTGCACTGGGACTGTCTGCAGCAGAAATAAGTCCCACATCTAAAAAGACAATTTGAGAGTGGCAATCTCCACCTTCTGGCTCTCCAATTGTTCCATCAACTTTGCCAATAATTCTGCCTAGGAATTCTTGTTGGCTGAAACGGTGGCTGATGCTGTGGCCACAGTACTGGATGAGGATGTTGATGATGGGGCATCCATGATGGCAGCAGCTTTCGCCTTGCCTTTCTCTGGCTTCCCCAGATATTTGATCATGCAGACATTGCTTCTATGGCCTGTCTTGCCACAATGGTTGCAAACATCGCGTTTGTGGTTTTCATCCTTTTTTGTGTGGTCTGTTTTACCACACCTGTAACACTTGCCCTGCATAAATATTTGGTAGGTTGCTCAGGTCTTAACCTCTGATGATTGCTGTCAAGATGCATCAATATCCATTGCATCCAGGTCTCTTGCTTTCATCGGCTGTGTAGCTGAACCCCCCTTCTTTTCGGAGTCTCTTTGTTGCAACCTCTGATTGATACTGCATGCTGCAGTTTGGAGCTCCGTCAGGGTTGAGATGGGCATGCTCATGAGAGCTAGTGCGTCTTTGATATAGCTGTTTAGGCCATCATAAAATTGGGTGTGGCGGTTGGGGTCAGACCACCCAGTCTGCTTCAAGTGTTGGTCAAACTGAGCTTGATACTCAGTGACCAACATTTTTCCTTGTTTTATATGCTTCAGCACCTTCTGCACTGTTTCCTGTACATCGAGTGGAATAAATCTGCATGTGAATTGCGCTTTGAATTTGGTGTAATCCCCACCAAAAGGGAGTGTCCCTGCCTTGTACTCCTCCAGATATGGTAATGCCCATATACAAGCATCTCCCTCCATTAGGTTGAGTACTGCCATTATCCATTTGGTATCCATCCTCTGCCATGTTCCTGCAACTTTCTGGTTCATGTTGTCTTCTTGTGAAAATGCCCAATTGTTAAAGGCAGCTAGGAAGTGCCTTGCTTCAGCACTTGTTCCTTTGCCGTCCCAGAAGTTGGGGCACTTCACAACGTCCTTCTTTCCTCCTCTAGGAGGGGGTGGGGCCACATGTGCCACAGCAACTTGCTGCGTCAGATCGGTGACCTGCTAAGTCAGGATGCCTATGGCATGACCTAGTTGGTTGATAAGTGCAAGCACATTATCCATGTTAAGAGGAGTGGGTGCTGCTGGAGCAGCAGGGGTAGTGGTAGAGGGACCAGCTGCTGGTGCCGACATTGTGTCTGCTGCTGCGTTGTCTGATTGAAACTGAGTAGGGGATGTGGCTATACGTTGTTCATCAAGTAAACGAGCTTGCTCATCTGCAGAGAGGTCGTCCCAGTCCTGTATGCGAGAGATAAAGGATAACTCTTGGTCTGTAAGACGAACTTTACTCTTGTACTTGGACTTCTGGTACTGAGTGGAAGGAAGATGTGCTTGAGCTAGCTGTGCTCTCTTCTTCCCTTTGGGAGCCACGGTCTACTGAGTGAATCAACAGGGGAGGGGATAGGCAGGGGACTTGGTTGTTTGCAAACTCCACCAGATTGTCAATGGTGAAACCGGAATCTCCAACTAAGTCTTGACTGTACTGGTCACAAAGTTGTTGCTCGGTTTGGGGAATCTAATAAATCACCTGAACGAGTTCTTCAATCCAGTTGCAAGCCAAGTACTGTACTTGAAAACGATCAGCGGGGTATGGTTTGTCAACAAGGGTCACTGTACTAGATGTGTACAAGTGACTGAGAGTAGTTGTGGAAGAGGGGACTGGGGATGGAGGTGTAAAAATAATTGGCAAGGGGGTGTGTTGAGGTTGATCTACAGCCCCTAATACATAGAGTGAAGAATTTGGTGATGGTCTTCTCCTAAAGACCCAGCGGGCTCTCTTGACAAGGTTGGATAAGAAATGAACCAGTTTGAAAACTGGGGTGGTATGATGATGACAGGATATAACAACTGTGACATGCTAAGTTGAAGGTGAATGGATGGCTCTATCAAGTACGACCAATACACAGTGATATTTCACACTGCGCAAGGCGACAGCGATAAAGAAACCACCAGGAAATATAATATGATATGTTTAAGAACACAAGGCTGTCTGCTGCAGTCTCCTCAACCTATTGGCTGCCTCTCACACTTTCGCGCTCTCTAGATTGCTCTGCTTTAGACCCGTATAGTTGTCACACTTAAAGAGTGGCCCCCCTCAGTCCAATGCAGGCTTAGCTCCTATGGTAGGGAGTTCCTAACACCAGTACCCAAGATTGCACTGATGACCAGATACAATCCTAAAGGCAAGCAACGCTTATGCCAATTTTACAGACACTAAGATGTTACCACTTCGGAATATGAGTTTGAGGGAATCTGCTTAGGTGCAGCCACAGACACAACTAGAGGTGTGTGAACAAAAGACTGATGGTCATCAACCACCTAGAGGGATAAGGGGAACTTCACCGGTAAGCAAAGTGAATGTGAAAGGACAAAGGATAAAACTTGTCCTAATGTAGCAGAGTTCAATCAGCTACAACTTTGAAAGATAAAAGACTTAAAAATAGAACAAGCCAAGGTTGGATACACAAGCCTTAGGCAGAGATAAATCATGTCTAGAACCTATAGACGACATGGAGGATAAGTCAACTTAGATCCTTTATTCAAGGATCAAGACAAGGGGTTCATGCTGTAAGGACTTGAGGGGTCCTAGTGAGTTTAAAGGTGGATAGTGTTCCACTCCAAGAGAATGGGAAGAGGAGGAGAGGGGGAGAGAGAGACAAGAAACAATTGCTGTCTGGGGCAGCGAGACTGAGCAAGACGATGATTAGATTCGATTTCAAGTGCCCTCGTTTGGGCCTGACTCAAGTTGAATTCACATGCGATAAGTTGATGGGGGAAAATAGTGGGCAAGACAAGCCTCTTCTGGTCTATTGTCTTTTTCAAATGACTTGTACTGGTTAAATACAAAGGAGACCTGTGCTACTAGGCTAAGGTAGGAAAAGAAGGGATAGCACAAAAAGGGAACAAGGCAAAGTGCTAAACAAAAAGAGTAAGGTACAGATGAAGGCAAAATACAAGACACTGGAAACGTGGCTGTGTCGAATGTCCAGTTTCAGGCTCAGCGCTCGGGCTGGCCTTACAACGCAGCAATAGGCTGAGTAGGAACCAAGAGGACAAGTTAGATTGGAGTAAAGTAAAGAAGTACAAGGGAGGATTGCACACCTGAGTAGGAACCAATGAGGACAAGTTGGTTCTACTCAGGAGGCTACAGCAAGTCTTATATACTCCTACGCTTAGTCGATTACTAACTACTGACACTGTGGGCATTGTCCAATGTTAAACAGATTTTTATGTTAATTTTATAAGGAAGGCATTCCAAGAATGTCTAAAATGTCATTGTGTAAAACATTGTAAACCTATTTACAATGTACTCTCTAATGGAGAAGCAGTTATGCCACCAAATACATCGTGAATATAATTTCAATATAATTACCTATAAAATTTCGGTGTGTTTTGCACATTCATTGTCAATGAGACCGAGTCATTTATCCTGATGACATAGCAGTACATATTCCCAATATAATCCCTATATCTCCTCACATTTCATCAAGAAGGTATTCAGCCCGACATCTGACATCGGAACATCACAAGTCCATGACTCAAGACATTAAGACTCAAGACATCGGATTCTCAACACACCACACAACATTCAGCAACATCAAGACATCGGAATCTCAACACACCTCACAACATTCAGCGACATCAAGACATTGGAGTCTTGACACACAACTCACAACATTCAGCAACATCCGTACCCGGAAAAAGCTACCCTTGAGTGAGTTAGTGTGTGGTTTTTCGAGAGTGTTGTGGGTATGAAGGCCCACACTGCTGGCGGCATGTCATTACAGTCAATAAACAAAAAGTGTTTACAGTGTTTTATGACCCATTGACAACATCTCACAGCCCCTCTCCAAATCTCCACTACCTGCACGACGCAGTGCCCGGCCCGTCGAGAGCGGCTCCCTGCACACGGAGGTCGGCAAAGAGCATGGGGTGGGTGGGAGTGTGGGGTCAGCGAGGGCGTGTGGTGAGCAAGGCCTGCATAAAATTGGAGGTGAGAGGGGTATGCGTCGGCTTGAGAAGACATACCAGAAGAGCAGATAGAGGTACCGCATGCCCGTTGTCTTGAGGGTGTCGCAGGCATCTGGACCAGGGAGTGGCGTCACTGATGTAGAGAGGAAGGTGGTGAAGAACACTTTGAGTACGCGGTCGTATGCCGGGGGGGATTAGAACCGGAACACCAACGCTGGTGGAGAGAACGCAAGTCCTAGGAACAACATGACGAGCCTGGCGAGGGTCTTCGAGAACGATTCCCTCCTGCAGGCATGCACACGTCCAGTGCAGCTCGTTCTGCGTGAATGTACGGCCTAAGCTGCCAGTATCAGTAGCCCTGAAACAAGGTGTAAGATTGGGACAGTATACAGACGAACAACGCACCTTTCAAATGCGTTGCCATCCAGTGTCCTCGCATGGGTGCATCAGTGAATAACCCAGAGGAGATCACGTAACCTGACATCCGCAGTGGTGCCAAGTCAGGATTGACCGCCTACAGATGGCGAGTACTAACAGTTGCCCACTAGGGGCAGCAGGACCAGCCACTGAGATAGAGACCTGGAAACGCGCCCATGCTGGTGCCAGAGGCATCCGAACACGGCTCACCCCACTGCGACTCCGAAGTTGGTAGGAGGGGGGGCCTAAGGTCGTCAGAGGGCGACGACGGAGGAGGTATGGAGCAACGATCTATGGCCTCTAGCCTGGAGATGAGGACTGCCGGGTGGAAGTGACTAGACATGTTCAGAAACACTAAAATGGCAAGGAAAAATGACGGCACTCACCTAAACGAACAACAGACAGAAAATGTATGGAGCATCGCTCCACGGCCAGAACTCGACGAGGGACAGGCTTGCCACTCCCGCCCTGCCCCGCTTCCTCTTCTCCGACCTGACATCCGCAATGGTGCCAAGTCAGGATTGACCGCCTACAGACGGCGAGTACTAATGGTTGCCCACAAGGGGGCAGCAGGACCAGCCACTGAGATAGCGACCCGGCAACGCGCGCGCCGGTGCCAGAGGCATCCGAACGTGGCTCACCCCACTACGACTCCGCGAAGGCGGTAGGAGAGGGGCGGCCCAAGGTCGTCAGAGGGCGGCGGTGGAGGGGAGGGCCTGAAGTAGTGCTCCAAGGACCTCCAATCTTGAGAGTCGCGAGTCCGACAAGGTCTGTCTGATCTGGGGAGAAGGGGACCGCAGAGACTAGATCGGAGAAAGAAAAACATGGGTACTCACTCGGAAAGGTATGCAGAGCGCTGCCACCGAAAAAGAGCGAGGCGAACCTGCGAAAGTGAAGGTTTACGACACGAGTCAGACGAATCATAAGTGCCACCAGGTGGGAGAGGAAGCCACAGCACTCCCACCGAGGCAACCAGGCGGCACCACCAATGTTGCTCGTGAAGGGTGTCGTGCGAAAAGAACGAGGGAAGACGGGGAGAACTTGGAGAACTTGAAGATTGAGGACACCGGGCAAGAGGAGGGGGGCAACAAA
>WTXK01000645.1:0-23937 GCA_025769895.1 Lactarius psammicola
AGCGCCACGGGGCGCACATTCATGGTTTTGGCGCACTCACGACTACTCCACTTGTCACCCCTGGGTTCGGCTTTTCGGGGCTGCGAAGGGGCGGGAGCAGCTGTCGCTGCTACTCGTGGGGTTCTTTGTAACGCGCGTCGTCTGCCGTGGCCCGTCAGAGCTCCTCCTCGAGACGACGATTTCCCAAAACGATTGTTCCCAGGTGGAATGATGGATAGATGACCTATGTCGTCACGGATTTCTCGGAATTGTCTTTCTATTGTCACAACAGCATATTTTTGTATACATACGACCCACATCCATACTTCATGAGGATACATACTGCTTCAGGCCAATCGTCCATCTGATGAAACGGTCTAAAAGCGCATTGCCGTTGAGGCAACAGATTAAAAAACTCCACTACCCAAATCTCCTGGTTCCAAACAACTATATTTTAAGATGGGGGCAGTCGAGACCTCGACCCGGAACTACACCTGTCTCGACGACTCGAATACGGCATATAGAAGCCTCTGGGTTCGCAATTTTCCGGGCCTCGGTGGAGCGAGCTCGATAGTTAGATAGGATGATAGAACATCCTGTTTATCCTTTGGCGGGGTTGTTCGGGGCTGCCCACAGAAAACTGCGCAACTGAATGGTCGGCAGGGGCGGGTATGAGATGAACGATACCCCCCTCAAACAGCACGACCACATCCTCGCAGAGCACGCAACGGACACTGTCAGACTTCAGTTCCTTCGGGAGCGGGATATCCTTGACGCTATACGGGATCGACCTGTCCGGCGGCGTCGGTGGTGGTGGCGGAGGCGGCGGCATTTGCCGCAGTCCTTGGTGCCTCCGCTATGGCACCGTCACCGGAAGAGAACCCGAAGCTCCCCGCGGGTCCTCGGTTGACGCTGCCGTTTGGGGGGACAGGCAGAGGATGCACGTGTACTCCGCCCATGCTACCGCCGCTTGAGGAGTCCGGCAAGAATGTGCTTCTTCGTCATTGCCGTCGTCCTGCTCTGCGACCGGCGGAGAGCGGCACGGGCGGTTAGTCCAGGATGCGGAGTATCCCGCGATCGAGGAGGATGGGCGGCTCGCTGAGGCCTGCATGCCGCAGACCTTGTGCAGGCCAAGGGTAGCGGTTGTGCGCGACGTTCGGGACGGTCACGAGGCGTGTGTGACTGGGGCCCCACGCTTCCCACGGCACATCGATTAGGATCGGTTCTCCGGGTGCAGCGGGGGTGGAGGCGCGGGGTGCGCCCCGATGTACGATAGGAACGCATCGTGCGGCACGTATAGCGTGTGCAACGTGAACACTGCCGTGAATCCCTCGACTGTGATCGCGCCGAGCTCAAGCGCCAGTAACTTGCGGCGCGGGTCGGTGTGTAGAATAGCCCGCGCCCGTACGAGCCTGGTGGGTTCGGTCGCAGCGTTAGTCCATGTGCAGCTCGGTGAAGTACGGCGGGCTGAGCATCGGCAGGTTCAGCGCGAAGCGGGTAGGAGCTCGGTGGCAACGGGCTGCCGCCTTCGGGTAGGGTCGTCACCTGGAAGCTGATCGTGCGCTCCCGCGAGGGGTTGTAGTGTGTAAAGATGATGTGCCTGTCGTCGAGGAAGGCACAGCATGGCGCACTGGTAGTTAAAGGCTAAGAAAGAAAGAGGCAGATGGTCAGCGAAAACCGCGTCCTTTAACAGGGTCATAAAGGAGAGAGGCTTGCGATTTCAGCCCGCCGATCTCCGGTCTTCCAGTCCCAGACGAGGATGTGCGAATTTCCGACAAAGGAGAGAAGGTCTCCATGAATGTGCAGATAGAATGCATCGGAATCTGAGCTAGAGGGTATGGTGCCAGAGGTGCTTGTCAGAGGGTGGACTCCTCCGGTGGAGAGTGTCCGAATGTGGATGTGTTGTGAACTAAGAAAGGTGTGCTCCCACTGAGTGTACAGAGCTGATATTTGGGGAACTCACGATGAAAAAACAAGGAGATCTTGAGTATCGTCTAGGCAGATCGATTCCAAGCGGTCGCAGTCCAGGTCCAAATACCAAAGCTGCTCTGGGACGCCACGCAAATCAGAAGGAAATCGCAGCATGAGCAGCTCGCCCATGCGACTCCTGTCGCTCCGAAATGCCACCAGGTTCCCCGATGCCGTCACGGGGAATGGGGACACATCTTTCGAGTAAGGGAAGTGATCTACCGGAGACCACGAAGAACTCCTCCATGCAGTTTGCGCCTTCTGCAATCTGGTTAGCCGTTCTGCAGGCCCCACAGGACTTGGCGCCCCATCAAACATCCCGGCAGCGCTCAGCTCCACGATGTACTGAAGGGCTGAGGAGTCATCCACTATGTCTTTGAGACGGCGGCATGACTAGCGATAGCTTAATGTGGACTGCAAGGGAAGGAGGCGAGGCGGGCCTACTCTTCGACAGGCAATCACTGCCTTGTAATCAGTGTGCTCCAATATGTACGAGATAAGTTCATCAGGTAGAGGGAGGATATGATGACTCGGATTATTTAGATTCAAAGACATGATCGCAGGTTCCGATTTTTGTAACAAAAAAAAAACACGGGCACAACAGCCAGCATTATAACTTGAATCCCCGCAATCGGGGCAACCACGGGGATTACTCTATCCTAACCAAAGGCACTCCTAGGGCATGCGGAAATTTTATCTGACATGCAAGGGCTACGTAAGCCCCCCTATCTTTACATGGAAATATGTTCTCATGCTTGTCTACATACACTTACCAGTGCGTCGCTCACTGGCAAGCCTCAAGCAAGCTCCGGTTAGGTGACAACGAAGGCCCGGTACAAGCAAGTTGGAGCAGGCCCGCGCGCGTACTCCTCACGTGCCCTTGGCTGCAGCAATTCTCATAGACTTTGCTTTCCGCCCGCCCTATAACGAACCAACATTCTTATCCTGCCAGTTGCCTGCCAGACCCTTAGACAGGCGTCCATGCGGTTCTGCTAGCATCGCCTTGCTGCACTGCTTCCGAGTTCTCATGTACTCAGGTCATTTGCCCACGTATGACCATGGCAGCCACCGTGTGTTAATTCGGCGTCTATCGGCCATATCCAGCCGGGTTCAGACATCCTTGGGGTCTTATCAACACAGCGTTCTCCCACCCTTGTCTACCAGAGTGTTAGCATCCCCTCAGCATGAGTCAACCTCCCGCTCCTGTTACTATGTCCCAAAATCCCGCAACGACACCCTCCTCTTCCAATATAGAGAGCATCTTTAATGCCGCTTTGAAGTCGTACAAGAAAAAGACCAAGAAGGATCTTAAGAAGCACGATCTCTTCAAACAGCTGGAAATTTGTGGTTCTCCCGCCGCCATTCTGGCCGTATTTCAAGCCGATCAGTTCGACTCATCTCGGACTGGCGGCGATGATAGGTTGAAAAAATGGTTCATTCCAACCGTCAACGTCCTTTATGCCTTCTCCGCGACACTTGGCGAGGGTGTCGGTTTGGTAGGTGTCAACCCATTTGTCAGTGATCTCACTCTGATGTCGATTCGGCAGGTATTCTCGCCCGCAAAAGTTGTTTTTGCTGGCGTTGGTGTCCTCCTCTTAGTGAGTGGCTTGGTTCATCCCCTCGTGCGGGCTTTTGTGACGCCGAGTGTTCTTAGGCAGCTAAGGATGTTGCTGCGAGCCAAGACATCCTCGTCGACATCTTCGGACGCATTGAAAGTTTCTTCGAGCGGCTCGAGATTTATACCGAGATCCCACTCACCCCAGCGATGACGGACAAAATGGTGGAAATAACAGTTGGAGTCCTGGATATCCTCGCGACCGCCACAAAGGAAATAAATCAGAGTCGAGCGAGTGAGTTCGTCCTTCGCCATACGCTTCTCGGGGCTTATATCGGTTCAGAAAAAATTGTGAAGAGGATAGCGGGGAAGACTGATCTGGAGGACGGGCTGAAGAAGCTCGACACACTGACAAATGAAGAGGTTGTGATGGCGAGTGCGCAGCTCCTGAAGATCACCCACAACATCGATAACAAAGTGACGGGGGTCGGCGACGGTGTGAGGGGCGTCGAGGAGAAGGTGCAGGTTGTGAACGACAATGTCAAAGCAGTTGACGATGTGGTACAAACAATAGCTGACGGTGGGCGAAGTGTGTTCAGCTGATCACCAACGTCATCGCTAACTTTTACCGTCTAGATGGCAAGGAAGTAAAGGCAACCTCAACGAAAGTGAAGTCGATCGTTCAACAAACGGCGAACGACGTAGACGATGTGAAGCGTTCGTGATCTGTCCCGTCATCGGTGACAGTCGAGTATCTAACACGATCGTAGGGAACCAAATACGAGAGACCCTGAGAAAATGGCAATCTCCACCTGATCCATCCACAAATCACAACATCGCAAGCGATCGTCAACACGAGGGAACGGAGGAGTGGTTCTTTGAAGACGACAAATTCAAGGAATGGAAGGCGACTGGTTCCCTACTGTGGATCCATGGGAAGCGTGCGCTTCTTTTACCTGTGATGGATTCAGTAATCTCATGGACTACACGTTTCACAGCGGGGTCTGGGAAAAGTGTCCTGTGGTTCGTTTCTACTTAAATCTCGCAATTTTTGGGAAGCTTATGGTCGCTGACTAGCTCCGCCGTCATCAACGATATCACAGCCCTGTGTGAGGCCGGATCAGCTTCGATGGCATATTTTTACTTCGACTTTCGGGATATCAACAAGAAAGTCCGCCGCAACCTACTTCCTTCGCTTCTCACCCAACTTTCTTCTCATTCCGATCCTTTTTGCGATATATTCTCCCGCTTCCACAGCGCTCACAACAACGGCGGGCGTCAGCCTAGTGACGGTGCTTTAACGCAATGTCTTAAGGAGATGCTCACCCTCCCCTATCAACGCCCAGTTTATCTTATCATGGACGCCCTTGACGAATGTCCCGACACATCTGATTTTCCATCTGCCCGCGAACGGGTCCTTGATCTTGTGAAGGACCTCGTCGGCCTTCGACTTCCTAGTCTTCATATTTGTGTCACAAGTCGTCCGGAGGTCGACATCAGTGATGCACTTGAGTCACTCGCGTCTCACACAGTCTCCCTTCAAGACGAACATGGACAGAAGAAGGATATCACCGACTACGTCCAATCTGTCGTCCACTCTAGCCCAAGTAAATTTATGAGGAGATGGAGGCAAGAGGATAGAGAACATGTTATCAAGGCGCTCTCGGAAAAAGCTGACGGAATGTAAGAGAATTCAAGGATGCTGGTGACACCCGCTCATAGTATGGTACAGGTTCCGATGGGTCTTCTGCCAGCTTGAAATGTTGCAAAATTGCCTCCCACAGAACGTCCAGCATGTTCTTAGAGAATTGCCGGAATTCTTGGATGAGACATACAAGCGCGTATTGAAGGGGATCGGGAAGGCTAATCAACGTCATGCCCATCGTCTATTACAATGCCTCACTGTGGCGACTCGGCCACTTCGTGTCGAGGAGCTTGCAGAAATTCTCGCGCTCAACTTTGGTGGGGCAAAGGATGCTATACCAGCGCTTAACAAAAATTGGCGATGGGATGACCAGCAACAAGGTGTCCTGTCTACGTGCTCGAGCTTAATCGTCATCGTCGATGGCGTCGATGACCACTTTTCGAGATGCCGCGTTGTACAATTCGCTCATTTCTCGGTGAAGGAGTTTTTAACTTCGGATCGACTTGCCGACCTAAAAGCAGACATTTCCCACTTTTATATCAGTCTCGAACCAGCCCACACCACCATGGCCCGGGCCTGCTTGGGAGTATTGCTCCAGTCGGACAACGGTAGCTTTGACAATAACGAAGTCAAAGGTAGCTCTCCTCTGGTTAGATACGCCGCTCAACACTGGGTGGTGCATGCCCAATTCAAGAAGGTGTCGTTACGTGTAGAAGATGGGATGCGACGTCTTTTTGATCCTGCGAAACCATATTTCATGGCATGGCTCAAGTCATATAATATCGACGAAAAATGGTTGTCTTTCCTGGGCTCTAATCCATACAATCCCCCTCCTTCATTTAGCGAGGACCATGCTCCGTTGTGCCTATACTACGCTTCGTTCTGTGGATTTCGCGACCTAACGAAACACATCATCGCCAAGGATCCACAACATGTAAACGCTAAAGTCGGTCTTAACGAGAGTCCGCTGGCAGCAGCGTTGCGCAACGGACACATTCAAGTTGCAGAGCTACTACACCAACATGGTGCGGTCCTGCATATTATAGGTTACCAAAGTCGCACTCTACTGCACGCTGCTTCAATGGACGGATTGATGGATGTTGCACAATGGCTGCTAAACGTCGGCGCAGATGCGAATGCGCAACAAGACGACCACGCGACCCCACTCCACCTGGCAGTGGCTCACGGGCACCTGGAACTTGTTCTAACTCTACTAGGGCACGACGTAGATCCCAACGCCACGACTAGGGACAACCGTACTCCATTGCACGAAGCATCAGCACGTGGACACGTCGATATTGTGCGGCTATTGATCCAGCATGGGGCGGATGCAAACAGTGATCTCCAGAGGCTGTCGCTTCTAGCGTCATCGTCAATAAGTGTCGAAACCGTGCAGCTCTTCATCCAGCTCGGGGCGGATGTCAACGCACACGATGGAAGCCACTTGACACCTTTTTTCTTTCTGTGGGACCACCAGTCGACGCCTTTGCATCTGGCGTCGTACCATGGAAACGCTAAAACTGTGCAACTATTGACTGAGCATGGGGCGGATGTCAATGCACGGGATGGGAGCCACAGGACGCCTTTGCATCAGGCGTCGCGCTCATGGACGAGGAATCCTAAAGTCGTGCAGCTATTGATTGAGCACGGGGCGGATGTCAATGCACGGGATCAGAACCACTCGGCGCCTTTGCATCTGGCGTCGTCCGAGTGGAATACAGCGACTGTGCAGCTATTGGTCGAGCACGGGGCAGATGTCAACGCACAGGATCAGAGACACAAGATGCCTTTGCATCTGGCGTCATTTCGTGGGGATCTTAAAACTGTGCAGCTATTGGTCGAGCACGGGGCGGATGTCAATGTGCGGGATCAGAGCCACTCGACGCCTTTGCATCTGGCATCATCCTCACGTAATCCTGAAACTATGCAGCTATTGATTGAGCACGGGGCGGATGTCAATGCACGGGATGGGAGCCACTCGACGCCTTTGCACATGGTTTCTCCCTGGGGGAATGCTGAAACTGTGCAGCTATTGATCAAGCAAGGGGCGGATGTCAATGCACGGGATCAGAACCACTCGGCGCCTTTGCATCTGGCGTCGTTCTCACAGAATCCTGAAGCTATGCAGCTATTGATCGAGCACGGGGCGGATATCAATGCACGGGATGAGAGCCACTCGACGCCTTTGCATATGGCTTCTCCCAGGGGGAATGCTGAAACTGTGCAACTATTGATCGAGCACGGGGCGGATGTCAACGCACGGGATCAGGGACACAATATGCCTTTGCATCTGGCGTCCTTCTGGAATCCTAAAGCTGTGCAGCTATTGATCGAGCACGGGGCGGATGTCAATGCGCGGGGTCAGAGCCACTCGACGCCTTTGCTTCTGGCGTCTTCCCAGGGTAATGCTGAAAATGTGCAGCTACTAATCGAGCAAGGGGCGGATGTCGGTGCTGAGGATGAGGGCCACTCGACGCCTTTGCATCTGGCGTCGTCCTCGTGGGATCTTAAAACGGTGCAGCTATTTGTCGAGCACGGGTTGGACGTCAACGCACGCGATGGGAGCCACTCGACACCTCTGCACCTGGCGGTATCTGGACCCGAGGCCGATATCGTACGCCTGCTACTCGAGCATGGCGCAAATTTAGGTGTAGAGGATGATAACGGCCAGACACCGTTTCAGATTGCGTCGTCGAGAGGACATCACACGATCGCACATTTGCTATTAGACTATTTGCCAGTGTAGAATAGAATGTAGCACCCAATTTTTTGTATCCATACGTCTACTCTACTACCGATACTACTGTAGCAAGTAATAGAGTCCGACCCAAGGAGAAGTGTAAATATTAAGAGAGGGAAAAGAGAACAGGAGACACGGGGACACGGAGACGGAGACGCGACGCAGACACAGACGGAAATCGTTAACCCAAAAGCTAAGTAGCCACGTTAGTCTTCCATAATCGACCGGAGTATATACAGGTGCTTGGTAATCGAATAGTAGCCAATCTAATGTCCCGAGCCTAGAGAGGACGCAATCCTTACAGTACGACACCGAATCAGAGGTACTTTCAGTTGTTGATTAGATCACTCATCAACACAATGTGAAGTGCAATATGTCTAACTCTGCACATGTATATACAGACGCGCATGTGCCCGGCTGCTTGAAGCCGGCTTTTTCGGCCATGTCATAACTTTTTGAGCTCCACGAGAAATTACGATATGGCCGTGACAACGTATGCTGTGGTGTTGATGTTCAAGTTGTTCAAGTGCTTGTGATGTTCAAGGCCAAGCACTGCGACAAAACGGCGCACTGCTGGTCATAAGGAATAGACGGCCAGCTTCGTCGTCTGGACCACAGATTAACTTCTGGAAGAGTAGACGCACCGTCGACATCATAGTGCTTCGTCTTGTTGTCCTCCCTCGTACCGCCCTCGCTCGATTCAAACACTGCGGCCTAGTGCACGAATTCCGATGGTGACCCGCACCACTTGACCACCCGCGTCCCTCAGCCGCGCCATTTGTTCGTGACGCGGGCATCCTCGCTCACAACCTCTGCTATGGTCAAGTCGAGGTCGACCGTCCCTGTCGCGGGCGTGTAGTGCCATTGGTACGGGAGGTGCACGGGGCTCGTTCGCGTAAGCCAGCAGAACAGTGGTAGCAACGGTGTGTGTTAGCTCGGCTTGGAGGGCATGCACCAGGCAAAGACGATTAATATCCCGTCATTAGCTTCTAAAGCGCGAACAGCATCCATATCGTTATTTCCACGAGTGAGCCGAGCACCGCGCCGGGAGTGTAAGAGGTGAAAAAATCTGCTTTCGGTGCAATGACGACCGCCGAGCAACAAAAGGTAATAATGGCGAGGATGATTGAGACAAACGTGATTGCGCCTCCGAAGCAGAGTTGTCAGCGGGTGACGGATGTTGGCTGGCTAAAGGAGGTAGACTGCGGCCACGATCAAAGGTGCTGCTAGGTGAGAGGGAGTACAGTATAACACGCCACGCGAGAATGACGACCCCCCACTCCAACCGCAACTGTTAACCTTCTTTTAACCTGGAGAAATTACGAGGCTTTGAAGCGTCCAACTGACTGATCCGAGTTTGACGCCGACAGAAAAGTCCAGAAGACTGTACATCTCAGCATACAGCCAGCAGCGCCACACTGACCTTGCACGGGAAACCTCAGACCAATGGGAGGTTGGAAAAATCCTAACAGAGATGTTAACACAAACAGTCACCCGAAAGCATGATAAGCAGGACGAATTTACACTAACAATTCCGTTAGGACTGTCGCCGGTCTTTTCCAACCCTCGACCTCAACTGGTCTGTTTGGAATGGCGGGAAAAGATAACATAATCAATAGTCACACGACAAGTCACTTTGTCAGCATGTGCCTTTTCTGGAGTATCAGAGTGGGAGGGAGCTCTGACGGCTCGGGCTCGGAGTCTGTGCATCAGCTCGCGCTGGCGCCAACGAGCAGCCTGCGCGAGCTCGGATTTCTCCTTCTCGCACCCTCTTTCCCTCACTTACGATGTCTCTCAACGAGTTGTTGGGTCTTCTTACCGCTCTTCTTGTGCTCATGTGGCGAGGTCATTTCATTCTCAACTTCGCGTGGTTTTGGAAGAGGACGAGTCGGAGGATTTTGGACGATACGTCATTGCTTCAGCTGGCAGAAGCCTTTGCAAGAAAAATAGATCAGGAGAAGCCATTGATTACAGAGAGGATCAATCATCCAGAGACGATTCGCAACGTGAGTCGGTCACAGCTTCGTTACTGGACTAACATCAATCCAAATTCAGTTGCTCGAAGTAGAAAGGGTTCTTTCTCCCGCCTACCACTCCTTTCTGGAGATGCTCAATCCCCTTCGGCCAGCACATCGTTTGCCAAGGGAAATATTGATACAGATCTTTGGCCTCGTGGGGTCAGGGAAGAGAATCCTACCCGTGTCGCACGTCTGCCGCCGATGGCGAGACATCGCCCTCAAGACCCCCGAACTTTGGTCGTCATTTCATCCAGACGACTTCACCGACATGATGCCGGTAGCTTTGGGACGTTCCGGAGATCACCTTCTAGATGTTTCCCTCCATGCCAGCTGTGACGAGATTCCGCGACTCGAGCGCCTATTGGAACTCCCCTTCTCGCGCCTACGCTCGCTGGACGTTGTCGTTATAGGACCGTTCACGGACGAGGTCAAGGGTATATTCTCCCGTTGCCGAAGCCATGCGTCCGTACTGAATGAATTTTCGCTTCGGTTCGATTTTGACGCTACAATTCCTCAGCCGGTTCCTTTCGACGAAAATAATTGCTTTGCCATGCTTTTCGACCGAGAAGCGCCGACTATTTCCAACCTGTTCCTCCGGAATTTACATCCTTGGCCACCCCTTCTCTCCGAACGGCTCAAATCCCTGACACTTACATCCATCTTCATCTCAGCAGACGAACTATACCCTGCCCTTCGATCCGCCCCCAATCTTGAGACCCTCGCCCTTCTGAACACCATTTCAGTTCTTTCAGAAAATTTCTCTGGACCTGATACCCTCATTTCCCTTGACCGCCTGCGCGTTCTATATATCCATCAACCGCGTGGAGCTCTTAAACATTTAAACCATCTTCTAGGCCATATTACCATTCCGCGCCTCGATTTGGCTTGTGTCTTCATGTCTGACAGTGCTGTTGTCGACGATGATATACCCGAGAGCCCAGAAAACTCGTACAGAATGTTCAGAACTGTCACCGAGTTGGTCATGCATCTGGACAGTCTGCCAGAGTCCCAGTTCTACTTATACGGCGTACACGAAGACAGCCTCGCATTCTCCTTCTGTCTCCCGACTACCGCTATGCCCCGTATTTTCAACGCCTCGGGCCTTTCTGTGGGCTCTCTTTCTGCCAATATCTCTCAGGTGACCCGATTTCTCTTGCGCGGGGACGACGCCAATTCCACTGTCTCTGCGGACAATCTTATCCACGTTTTTCGGTGTTTACCGGAGTTGGAAACTCTGGTCGTAACAGGGATGCCCTTGGACAATGTTGTTACCGCCTTGAATCGGCTGCGGGACGAATCTGAGAGCCCTGTCCTCCGGCACCTGCGCAACTTGTATACGCGCGGAATCGGAGACAACAGTCTAGCCCTAACCCGCTTCCTTGGACAGAGGCTAGAGCCAGAGCTTCCTGTTCCACAGGTTGTATGTGCGGCGTCACTGAAGAACACTGTCGGTACTAGATATGGAGATATCAGAGCGATAGAAGACCTCAAATCTGGAGAATTTCCGAAACCATTTGCTGTTCCGGAGCTTATGCAACAATTTCTCAAGATGAATCTTGAAACGGTACGCGTGTTGTCCTATCCTGAGACTAGTACACTTACAAATCCGAGATAGAGTCAGATGGACTGGATACTCAAACGACGCAACTGGTCTTGAAACCAACCATCTAATTGTAGCCCATGGACGCACTTGCTTCGCAAACACGGACTGCTTCACAAATACGGACCACTACGTGGATCTTGTAATCGCTCTTCGCTAGCTTCGCTACTCGCGTCAAGGTGGCGCGTTGAGTACGCCAAAAGCGCACTCCCACTTCGATCGGTTCCACGCACTTGCGAAACTATATTGGTATTCGAACGTCCCCATTGTACCATTTAGGGTGTGTGTACTCGTACATAGTCCAGAACATGGATTGGAGTGAAAGGCATTTTATCATCGCGTATCGTTAGTCGTTAGGTAGGGTCCAGCAAAGGGAAGCGGTGAAGATCGCAATATATCTCCTCATGCTAGACGGGTCATAGGAAATCAGTTCCAGTTCCAACGGTTCCTCTCCATGAGCCAATCCAGTTCATTCTAAACAAGAAAATCAACTCAACGTCCCCTAGAGCCGGAACGCACACTTACACATCCCAAGTTAAGCTTCAAAAACTCTTGCATGGGCTCGGGGACCGTCAACGGCCTAGGGAAGCCCTCGGCACCCAAGTCCTCGATGGCCTCGACCTCCCCGAAACGCGACCCAACCAAGTCTTTCAGAGATGCAGGACAGATGACGCGGGGGTTGGGGAGCCCCGGCTCCAGCCGCTGGCCCATATAACGCATGAGCGCGAGAGCGTCCGCGCCGATATCGCGGACGTAGAGGCTCCGGAGCTGCGGGAGAACGGGGGCCTGCAGCTCGTCGCGGAGGCGGGCGAGCGCGCTGACGACATTGTCGAGCGGCATACCGGTAACGACGAGCGTATGTATCGTGGGGAGGGTGCGGAACACGTGCGTCAGGTTGTCCGCCGAGATGGTCTGGTTCTCCCCGTCCGCCCGCAGAACAAACTCGGTAGTGGTAGACGTGTCGACTAAGACGGGTCCGAGAGAGATGCCCCCCGCGCCAAATATCTGGGGTATGGCGGCGGTCGGGAGACATAGTGAGATTACGAAGGTGTCGTCGTGCGCCCCGTGCAGGTAGAACTTGGACGCAGGCTCGCCGTCCAGCTGCAGAGCCAATCTCGTGAGGCGATGAGATAGGCGGACCGGGTGCGTTAGGGTCGATATAAAGTCGTCATCTAGGGTGTCGCACTCCCCCATCAGAATACACGCGAGGTCCAGTCGCGGAAATTGGAGGTGGGTTATCAGGTGCCCGAAATGTTTGAAAGGACCCCCAGGCTGGTGTATGTACAGTGTATCCAACCGGTCCAAGGATATTGGATCCGAAATACCCACATAGTCGTCTGAGAGGGTAGAGATGACGTTTAACAACGCGAGGAACCTCAGGTTGGGCACGGCTCTGAGGCAAGGGTACAAGTCATTTGCTGACAGAAAGAGCGATGCCAGTGTGAGGGTGGTCAAAGTTTCAGATAACGGAGAAGTCCACGGACGTAGAGACTTGAGAGACAGAGAGGATAGCATAGGGTGTTCCCTGCCAAACAGACGATTGAAGGCATCTCCCGCTTCTAGAGACTCGGGAGCAGGAATCCTAGTATCATGATCGAATCGAATCGAAAGGGTGGTCAACAGCGGTGCGGATTTGTGAAAACGAGAGAAGGTTTCCTTTACAGCATCTGTGAAAGGGCCTGATATCGTCACCTCAAACGCACGCAAGTGCGAGGAAGCAACTTGAAAATCGGTGAGGCGCATCAGGCGGTGTGTATCATCAGAGCTTATGGACGCGGAGACATCGAGAGGAGCCCCCTGAGACCGTTCGATGAACACGGGGAGCATTTTTGTAAGATCGCGATCCCGCAAGGACGTCCACAGCTTCGGGGTGCGCAGTGCGACATGTCTCCACCGACGACACGTATGCGTCAGAGGCACGACCTCTGCCCCTGTCCCGACGAGTCCAAATATTGTTACCAGAACTTCTCGGGGAACCTGGTGCACCGGTCGGGAGGAGGACAACAACTCCGAGACGGCATGAAACGCCGGCGAAAGTACTGCCTCTGTGGCCAGCAACTTTGCAGCCAAAGTCACCACTTGAGCCGTGAATTTTAGCGTTAGGATAGTAAACGACACACTTCCTGTGAGACGACAGGGTCCAGGAGCCTGTCCTGCCCTATGGTTGCGCGATCGCGAGCTATCTTCCGCGAGATGGCCTCCGCGAGGCTGAGTAGAGACGCATCATCAAGCGCCGTGCCGACTCGGGTGGGGCGAGGAAACGTTCGTGGGGCTGTGCCTAAGGGACCCTGCCGCAACGACAGCCACGCCGCGATTATGGCCGCCCAACACCTGGAAAGGAGCGTTGATATCATCGCTGCGTCGCGGGAACGTGGTGGGCCACCCCGGCCGTGCGTGGGAGTCTGGAAGTCCAACCCCATTTTTGAAATATCGCGGATCATAGCCATAAACTAAGACGGTTCTTGGCGCCGAACACTGGCAGCTGTTGCAAGTCCACCTCTTGTCCTGTCCCGGTCCCACAATGGGTTCATGACCACCCGGCTGATATCGGAAGTCCAATGTGGCACCGTCGCGAATAAATAAATGCAGTGGACCGTTATCGTTATGGTGATCCGAGTCCAACCGGGACATTCGATCTCTATCGCGTTTTTTTGTGAGCTTCTGGTGATAATGCCAGCAGTATTCATGCCGTTTTCCCACCTTGGCCTTCTTCTATTCTCGTTTCAAGCATATCGATGTTAGGGTGCGATATCCTGGCGCGTATTATCGTCTCATTCCGCCGGCAGAACCACGTCTCTGTGGTTGTTCTGTCAGTTTCGCGTTACGAGATCAAGGTTAAAGGGAACATGTGTGTGATGGTACTAGCTTGGGTTCAAGATGCATACAAATGGGACTCCTGGCAGAGGGCCACCAGGAATCACGCAATCATGACTCGGAAAATGTTATCTCACTCCACATTTCGCACTGTATATCAATGTATGACCTCGAACCGTTACACGAGCCATGTCTTATGTTATTGGGTTGGCATGTCGTGAGGAGCAAGCCTCCAATTCCTAAAGAAGTGTAGCTAAATGCAGTCTTGGTTGAGCTCGTCCGCGCACAATACGATAGGTAAATACCCTGCATAGCATAGGCTCCATTTGTGTGTAGAGATCGGTTGAAGTGTGTCTCACCTTATTCTAGAACCTAAGGTTATTTTTGGATGATCGAAAAGCGTTCCTCTGCGCTATGCCCAAACGGTAGGCGTTGCAAATCCTTTCTCCAGGAGCTTCATGGCACAGCGCTCGGCACGGGGAACTATGCCCGAAGGGCTTACAATGACACCGGGACGCCGCGTTCACCGACCCCTTCATCGCGGACGCGCGAGATCAACCGGAAGCAGTGTGGGAGCTGAGGGATGTGCCTGCAGGGCCAATCAGGCCCATCCGATTCGTACTGTTAATTATGGTTAGTAATTCCGGTTGTGTTCCAAACCTTTGCAGTGAGACCAGTGGCGCGAGCGGACAAAATACACTCTCCTGACAAAATCTTTCGCTTGAATGAGGTGTCAATTGGCGATAAATGGGGTGAATGGTGCGTAGCAGTGGGCCTGAGATAGAGAGATCTTCCTCGAAGTTGCGACGTTGTCATTGGGACGCGGCGCCATGGAAACCCCTCAATACTTATGCCATGCAGATTTTGAGGGACATAGCCTCGACAAGAAAAGGCTATATGCAAGGTACAGGAGTATTTTTTTCCCTGGTTGCGGCCATCCAATGAGGAGTGCCGCACCGAAATCGATTGTGAGAAGAATACCCCAGTACGGTAATGAAAGATACAATTTGCTCGTGGAGAGAGCTAATGGAGCCAAACCTAATCCGCGGGCGCGGGCCAAGATAATGGAGTGACGGGAAAGTGATGGGAGACAAGACGACTTGTGAGACTTTTGAAATCCGCGTCACCCCGTTTGTGAACTGCAAGATTCGAATCGAGAACCAGGAGACTGTCCTGGCAGGCGCTCATCTTCAGATACTCGTAAGCAGACCCAAGGAACCAGGATCACCCGGTGGAAGGTGAGGAAACAGAGGTACCTATGAGGGCCCGGGACTGCATTTCGTATTGAGCGTGCGGCGTTGTTGTGGGAGGCGTAAGAAGCTGCGGTGAGGGATGGGCCCGTGGAGAATGCGCACGCCGACTTCCGCCTCAGCAACTTAAGGAAGCTGGAGTCGTCGATTCTATCAAACTTACGCCTAGAGCCATTTAGAACGTGTAGGGGTAAACTTCTACTGATAGTGAGCTGACGTGGGTATTAGATGGTGACTCGGATCAAGTTAGAAGTCAAAGCATCAAAGCATCCGAGTCCGATGATCGCCCGGGCTGGGCGCTACTTCTACAAGAACCTTTCAGGTTGTACATCAGCTATAGCGAGTCATGGCGGGCCTTTGTACTTGCCGTTTTGTAATGTCACGCACGGTAAGACGTGTCGTGATGAGTTCGAATTCGAAAGCGAGTGCGATCAATCGGATCGTCACGGTGGGGCGATGGCCCATAACAAAGAGGACCGATTGAAGGGAGCGAGGGACTACCGTGGTTGAATACAGTAGGTCAAGCTTAGAGCCTGAGCTCGGGTTGTAACTACTGTACTTGGGTGTAGGACTCAGACTGTACCAATGTGTCAGCGACTTGAACATAGACCCGGCGGCATTCTCTCCCAACTGTTCAGACCAGCAGACACTTTGGACCCTACTTTGGAGCCTTGTAGCACCCGTGACAAATATCCAACATTCGGAAGCAACGTATCTTATCTTTGGGGCAATGAATGACCCAAGCAGGTGACCGTGACCCATCCTGTGCGGACGCAGACAAGGGGCTCAGGTGATAGGTGTCTACGCGATGCCCGCATAACCGGCTGGCATGTTGCACGCGTTGCACTGGATGGTTGGTACCGACTCGGAACGGAATCGAAAAGTTGTACCAGCTGGGTCGCGCCCTTTCATAACCCAACAATTTCCTTGTGTCGAGGTGTGGTGTGATCATGTCATGGATGACGGGTTTCTGCCCGCGGGAGTAGAAATTAGTCGAAAACACGGGCGCGTGTGGGGGCAGATGACCCTATCAGGTGGACACGGACTTTTGTAGAGACGAGTCCTCTCCATTATTTATGAGCCCAGCCTTGGTCTACTAACGGCGAGTGCCCATTTTCTCTGCCACTGAGCCTTGTTGATATAAATTGGCCCCTCTCCCTGTCCCTCTTCCCGCTACCCGCGACGACGTCCGGCTATCGTATCGTGCTAGCCCTTCCCTTGCGCTTGGGAACTCCTACCCCCCACTCCCTAGAATGTCCCCTTTGGGACTCGCGTCGAACTTTTGGTTCAACAGTTTTTCCAATGTTCCGGGCAACAATTGGCCGTATCAATGTTCCACCACCAGCATTTCTCTCGCAAGCTGCCCTTTCGTAGCACACCGTCCCTTCCCGTCAGCACTTACACATAGTCGACACGCCCACCATGCGACGATCGGATAGCCGGGTCGGCGTGTGACCGACCCTCCTACCCCGAATCGTTTGCACCAGTTTGATCCCCAATCTCACCGCGGATCTTCGTCATCATGACCACAAAGGACAGTGCGGGAGGTCCGCCGGCGGTTCATCATTCCGAGTCCTTCGGCTGCGCGACGGGTCTTTGCGTTGCTGTCGTCAACGCGACATATTCTCGCGATTGGGTCTTCATCAGGTGAGGAAGCGATGTTGCGATGCCCACGTTCGTTCGAACATTTAGTTTGGATTTTAGATATTTGACCGAGACCGAGGATCGTTAATCTGGCAAAAACAGGACACATCCGCTGCGCAAGCCAGTGAACGCTCCAGACGAGTGTCCAGGGGTCTTCACTGTCTCCCCCTTGTCCCTTCGGCCTGGAACTGCTCCCGGCCGGTGTCCCATTGTGGGAATCCCCCAGTCTGTCATAAGGCTATGACCCTGTGGGGCCCCAGCAAACTACCAATCTAATCAATCTCCAATCAATTTTTAATCTCGCCCCCAAACCAACACCCTGAGCGCTATTATGGAGTACTGTAGCGAATCAGGTCTTTACCTTGCACTGGCAGTGGCGGACGGTACCCCTGCCCGATGGCAGTTAGTAGCCGGCACCACCATGTACTCCACCACCGCCCGCGCTGGCGCTTCCACGTTGGCTACTAAGGACCTCCAAAAAGCAAATTTCCACTCCCAGAAATATCGTGCGCCCTGGGACCAGGGCGTAGGTTGTGACAAAACCCCCGGACCTTACGGCCGAATTTCTGCACCTTTTTTTTTTTGCGCCCAACCCGATCTGAGTACTTCCAGGCGTCGGCCTCTCTCGGCAAAACACAATTACAGTAGACAAATGCGACGGCATAAAGCTCTCGTCGCCTGGATGGGGTAGTGGGAAGCGCAAATGTAGGCCCGGTCCTGATGAATACGGCCATGCCAACTCCGATGCCGGCGCCGCAATGCAGGTGCCCATGCGCTAAACGGGCGGCCCAACTCAGCTTACTATGTGTCCGCGGAGGCATTGCCGGTGCTTATTCTCGGTAGCTCGCTGGTGCGCAGGGGTGCGGGTGCATCCGGGTGACAACCCCAAGTTCTTCGCTTGTTAGCTAGTTCTGTCCTATTTCTGCGATATTCCAGACCCCCGGCGCTAGATAACATGCTCACGCTCATGATCTGACTCGAACTCCTGACGCCCTTCCACCTCCAGAGTCTGGCCGAAAGGCCCCGACCGGGGGCGCTGTATGGATGTTACTTGGCGTATCAGATCCCCCTATTACGTGCCGAACACTACTACAGGTGGTTATTGGTATGGCGTAGCCCCACCGCGCGCCGTATCTACCAGGTCATATCTATCTGTCCTGTTACCCTCCTTTATGACCGGTGGACCAAAAGCACCCAGCTGTCGTCGTACTCCAATTTCGAATTGACAAAGACGGAAGAGGAGGATGTGCGCAGTCCTTCCTGTCGGTTTTCTCGATCTTCAAAGCCCCGCCAGTCCTTCCTGTCTTCGTTCCTCACTTTTTTTCCCCGAGTCGGTACCTACCACGTGCTGTTTGGTCATATTCTTTCCCATTGTTGGCCCTCAGGAAGGAGACCTTGAAGAGTCGCAGAGGTCTTCTGATAAGCAGGTTCCCTACCACGGTAATCTCAGCGTGAATTCGTTTGTTCGTCTGCTTGACGTCCGACCTTGTGCAGGCCCGTCCATTAGTGCTCTCTCGTCTTCGTCCTTGTCCTTGTCTGGCAAGCGAAGGTACGAGTCCTTCGGTCACCACGCGGTGCTCGCCCCGCACTTCTGCGCTTCGCGTTCCTCAGCTGGCTTCTGTCCCAATCAAAGGGAGGTGCGTGTGTATTGCGCTGAGCCACAGCCGTGGTCTCTGGGGACCGCCACGTATAATCTGCTCGGAAGCTTCTATAGATGTGTGATACGCCATAGACCTAAGTATGGACAAAGGCACACACCGCCCGAGGTAATGAAATGTAACTCCTGGGGTTGTAGCCAGTACGGTGGAGGCAGTATGGAAGAGAAACCTTTCCCCCGATGCGGTGCCGTGAAATGAAAACCGGTTGGGAATGAGGCGAGCGAAACGGCAATGTGCGCTCTCGCTCTTCACATAAAGGCCCCACACAACTCCATAGGCTTGGCGCTGAGGTGGGTCTGAATCCACGTTGTACTGGATTGCACAATCGGCCCACGCCAGAACAACCCTGGCGGGAAGCAAAGTACAAAGCAAGGCCAAAAGGAAAAAATAAGATGTCAAATCACGCAAACACTGCGCTCTTTTTGGTCCTGTTTTGAGGTACTGTACCTGTAGCCGAGTGTGAGTTCAAGTTTCTGACCCCACCAAAACCAGAGGTTTGCTCCGCAACTTGAACCGGACGCGTCTCCCCTCCTCCCTCTCCGAACTCCTCTCCTCCGACCTGAATCGTTTCTACAACGTACAAATCCGCCGTTACGCGGGTGCCAGTGGTCCTAACGCGGGCGCGTGCCTATACTCTCCCTTCTTCAAGACTCCGAACAACGCATCCGACTTACCAATCCTAGTTCTGCTCCGCTCCCACCCCGCCGATTGACGTCGCCAGCACCTGGAACACAAGTATGTCCCACTGGCCAGGCGTGCGCACAGACGTGTGCACGTGTGCGTGGGTGCGTCGTTTTTTTTTTTTCTCGCACTTCTACATGTGACGTCGTTGTTCTCGTCCCCGCCCCTGCCGCCTTCTCCACTTCTTTTTGCTAGAGAACTAGGGCTTGGGGAGAGTGTGAAATACGGCCAGAGGTTTGGTTGGGAGGACCCGGTATGGTAGGGGGCGGAGGCACGCACCAACGCTCTCTCAGGCCCAATTGCTAGCAGGTTGGGGGAACTCGTTTGTACGTTCTCTCGTTCATTGTTGTTTTGCGTAATTAATCCCCTACATTGATCAATCGTTCCCACCTCCCCCTAGGGACGAGACGGACAGAGAGCGGCGTACAAATTGTTCGTCGTATCGTACGTTCCGCTTTTGGTTTTGTTCTCATTTGTGCATGTGCAAGCAGCGCCTGCATTGCGCACTTCCCATTCGTCAACTGCTCTCCGCGTGCCTTGCCTGTCTACCACATCGCACTGGGAACAGAAGAAGCAGGAGACCGTCAAAGTTGTTTGTCTGTTTGACAATGTCGAATGTGTGTAAATGAGAAGGTTGTCGTTTCAGCGGAGAGCCGAGCAAGCCGTCGGCAGTTCAGTTTCCACAGCCTGAGGCCAGGCATGCGTACGTATCGATTTTGGGACCTCTCAGGTACAGTATCGTTGGACCGACATCGGGTCTCTCTTCTACGGCACGCGACGTCATTCGGCATTTCCAGAGTCACACAACGCCGCATGTGTCTGGGTTAAAAACAAACATAAAATTCAAGCAATCAACTTGCACAAAAAAAAAAAACAAAAAAAAACTCCTCGGGGCAATCCCAGGGCCGGGAAACAGAAGTGGCCAGTTTACCACATAACGTGGTAGCGGTTGGGGATCGATTAAATGGGCACGGGTGCGCTAGGGACTCGGATATAGTAATTAAGCGGCTGAATGAGATGAGCGTTGTACGTACATCACAGTGCGCGGCTGGAGGCCCTTGCGGCCGGGGACGGTGCCGGGGCCAAGACAGTGGCGTAGGCCGACGTCATTGACTCAAACAGCGTGAAGGACGGGGAGGGGATCTTCCGTCCCCCGCATTATAATCCCGCTGTCACCCGGCGCGGGGTCGACCCGAACGACATGGTCCAACACCAACACATGAGTGTTCTTACTGTAACTCCCGGCCTCTCTCACATACAGAATACGGTCCCTCTCTTATCTATCTGCTCTTGGCACATATAACAGCTCAAGGAAAAAGGCTGACGAAAATATTGGGGTAACGTCGGAGGATCGGCTATAGGGTTCGATCACTGCTGTCATGACATCGAAATGTTCGTGGGGAGGAGGTAACTTACGAGCTGATCACTAAGAGCTGTCGCCGCAAGGGGGCGTCACGTAGAGCGTCTCGATTGGGCTGGAATTTCTGGGACAGCGTGGTTCGATTGATCAGCTAAATAAAGTGGGGGAATCCGGGGAGGGTGGGGAAGGCCGAGGACCCAAAACTCAAGTTGGACGCTCGTGATAATTGTCGCGCTGGCATTGGCATGGAGCAAATAGCACTGGACTGTACATTAGTGGGGCGGGGAGAACGCGGGACTTGGCTGGAGGGCCGGGGTGGCGTGGACGACTAAAGTGGAAGGACGAACGGAGGAGGAGATGATCCGGGCCCGATTACGGGACAATGGCGAGGACCCCGGAATGGACGAGCGGACCGGTTCAGCAGGGTAATCGCAGTATGAATTGAATTGAAATATAATCTCGCTCACTCTTTTTGCGATTGCGCCCCCCACCGTGTGGAGGCCTTCAAACGCATTACATCTTCATTTCCCTGGCCTACCCTTTCTCTTTCCTTTCGCCTTTTCTTTCCCTCTCCCTCTATCCCCTATCAACTTAAAATCCTTTGACAATTTTTGAAAATAAAAAAAAAATTTCTATCTGCAAGATCACCGATCTTAATGGCCTTTTACCAGGCTTCGTCGTATAAACCTCAAATCAGACAAGAGGGCTTTCATCTCCCATCCCCTCCACCATCTGTACCCTCCCCCCCTCCTCAGTCCCAATTCGACCCAAACGCTATGTTCATGCCGCACTTCCTCCCTGATTCCTTTCGAAAGGCACACACTGACTCGTCCCAGCCTTCCATGGATTTTACAGAAGAACTCGCCAGTCTAATGGCTAACTCTCCCCAGTCAGCCCACCAGCACCACCCTCATACTCATCACCACCAATCTCATGAGCGTTCGACTCACTCCCCGGACGCATCCGAGCGATTCCTCTCATAACCAGTCTCAGCAGCAGCAGCAATATCGCCACAACATCTTTGACATCTCCGCGCCACACTCTTCTTACCAGCAGCACCAGCAACCTCAGCAACCTCAGCAGTTCTCTCTCCCGACCCAACTCCCCCCACTTGCCACTCCCTTTCATGACGCCTACTCTAATTCCAACCCGACCCCCTCCGGCCAAGCACCGCCACACTACAACAGTGGCCTCCCCGCCATTTCCTCCTCTCTCAGATACGACCCACGAGAACCCCCGCCCTCCGCATACCATCACCCCGTTGATTATTCTCGTTCCGAGTCCGCGGATGCACGCTCTCGTTCTCGTTCTCGCCCACCTACTGCCACCGAGCCACCGTCTACCCACGGGGGTCCCACACGCACCGCCCGTCCGAAACGCGGCAGCGTCAGCTCCGCCTCCCCTCCGCGGCATGGCTCGCACCCGCACCCACACCCACACGCGATCCTTATCCCCTCCCACCGCCAGTCCTCCTCGGCCCTCCCTGTCTCTCCACTCTCTGTACACTCGGCTAGCACATGGCACCAAGAATTCTCTCTCCCGACTCCTGACAGCCTCGGGACGGGTGCCTTTGGTAGTTTTGGCACTCCCGGTGCAAGCGGGATTAGCCCGAAAGACATTGGAGCGGACCCGGCTCAGGACGCAGCCGCTAAACAGTGAGTCATAGCCATGCTTCTTTTCTTTTTGCTCAAGGGTAACGAGACGAATTTGCGCTGTGCCAGGGCGATGATCGCAAATGAAAAACGCCGACGGCGCCGTTGAGAGTCATAACGCAGTTGAACGACGTCGTCGAGACAACATCAATGAGAAGATCAGTGAGCTTGCGACCCTCATTCCTGAGTGTATCCTAGACCCTGGCGGTACGCCACTTTATCTATTTTTGTCTCCCCCGCAATTAATTGTCCTCGCTCCCACCCAGCGTCCACGCAAACTCCGACTTCCCCCACACCCGACGACGTCCTGCTAGGAAACCTGATTCCAGAAGGCGCTGCCCAGGCCGCAGCAGGCGAGGACTCGGGAAAGAGCGAGGGGGCAGGAGAGACGACCGTCAAAGCGAACAAGGGCATGATCTTGCGCAAGAGTGTGGAGTACATTCGGTGTGTTTACTCTTTTTGCTTTTGGGCGCTACTTGTATGCTCAAACAGAGATTCGTACAGATACTTGCAACAGCTCGTTATGGCGCAGGCAAACCGTAACCGCGAGCTGGAAGGCGCAGATCGGTGCGTTGCGTCCAGGAGAGACGTCTCCTAGCACTGCCTCTTCGCATCACAACGGCACCCCACTCCTCCATCAATGGAAACGGTAGCGCGGCAGAGGAGCTCGTTTTACATGACGAATTACACCATGGCGGCTCTGGCAAGTGGGAACACGCACTCAGCTCGCTCGCAGAAAGTGAGAGCGATGATGTGACATGGAAGCAGAGAGCGTAGCTTCGGCCGAGCGCGGCCGACAGCGGCACCGCGTGGGTCTTGGCGAAGGATGTGCGCGTCAAAGAGGAGGGCATGGAAGTTTCATGATGTCCCTTGGCGCTACTTCTGTCTCTGTGGATGGCTCAACCATTACGCCCCAAAAATCATCATCATTCATCCTGGTTTGTGCTATTATCCTACGCGGCCGGCGACGCTGCTGTACCACCACCGCCATAACCACCACCAAACACGTTGTACATTAATATCTTCCTCTCTCTCCCTCTCTTTGTCTGATTTATTTATTCCCTCACGTCATCGCTGTGCTATTAGTGCTACTGACGGATCTGCTTGTTCACTATCCACTCTTTCCTTCTTACTGTATGACCTTGAATTGGACGTCGATTATTACCCTTGCGACGCACGCATACATGGCGACCTTCCCCGCCCTCCCGATTGACTAGTGATATCACCATCATTATTCCATTACACGACCTCGATGACGAGTTATCTAACCTATTTTTGGCACGCGGAACGCCGTTTCCGCCATGGGGGGGAGGGGAGGTGGGCGGAGGGGAGAGTGTTCTGGGTAAACTTGATGGGCATGAGTTCCCCCCATT
>WTXK01000646.1:0-23917 GCA_025769895.1 Lactarius psammicola
CTGTTACGGCCCGCAGTAGTATTTTGCCGTATCTTAACGGTCGTATCCGTATATGGACGGCGCGAAGCCCTAGCCCGATCTGGCATGCCCTTGGTGTTGGACTTACGACAAAGAGAAGGCGCGGAATTCATGACATGCATCGAAGTGTCGTCCTCTTGACGTGTCTCTTCTCCATCGATGTTTTCATGGAAGCGACTAGCTCGACATTACAAACCAGGTGCATTACCATTCAACGTCTCTTCCCTTGATATGCGCTCGGTTCCAGTGCACCTCGTATCATCCAGAACACTCGCGTTGTGCATGGTCACGCTAACGGTGCTCGGAGAAGATGAGTGTGCGGTGACATCGGAACACACGCGCCTGATCTCTCGCTCACCGCGGACGCTCTCGAGGTCGTCAGTGCGTACGTGCACGAAACGCTTCCAAGGTTGCGCCTGGCGGAAATCCTGGTCGTTGGAAAGAGTGGCGAGGTATGCTAAGAATGTGTGAGGTTCGAAAACTGTTTATCACCACTCCCATTACTTCCTGTACACGAGACGGCGATGGCCGCTTGATGCACGCACCTCTAAAGATCCCGTCTCGTTCAAAACATCTCCGGTGTCGTCGTGCAGCGAGATTACAATTGATGACCTATGCCGCGGTAACTGAGTCGGCTCATCGAACGTTTCACGAAGTCCCCTGCGCCCGTTCAGCCTGCTCAAACGACCCGTCACGCTCAGCTCATTTCATTGATCTGGGGAGAACTTACAAGGCAAGCATCGAACACATGTACACTGTCAAGTTTAGGACTTAAAAACAGAGCAACGAGGCGAGATGACACGTACGCTTCGCAAGGATGAGGTGAAATGAGGAAGATAGCGTCCTGGTCGCCGAGACCCACTGTGACAACGAAGAAGCATCAGATCATACCGCGCCGCATCGAAGCTAGAGCAGATCCTCACGGAGATCACTTGCGCCGTTTCCACTATCCTGTGACATCACAACACGAAGTTCAACACGAATCCTTCTTCCTAAGAGAAGTCCTTACCCGGTAAGAAGTGCCGTATTCACCGTCCACACAATCAACCGGTTGATCAGCGAGTTGGTCCTGCGGTGGCGATTGATTATAACGTTCACCGAATCATAACAGTAATCCAACCTGCGAGTCCCAGTCATCTTACTCTTTTTTAGATAATACAGCAACGGTCCCGTAATGAGTAGGTCCGCGGTCGCTGCAGCCTACATTTGCGCTGTCATGAGACCCTGCCCAGACGCTCAAAATTACACCACTTGGGTCCCAAACAGGCGGACCGAGAAACGCAGGGCGACGACGAACCATATAATTAGGCAACTCGCTGAACTTGTTTTCTTGGAATCTTGAGGACGGAGAAAAATCATCATTTGATTGGTCGCATGGCAGAGAAAAAACCCACGAGGTAACACACATGCCTGAAAGCGCAGCCGGGGTCATTCAAGCTGGAAAACATAAACACGGGGAAGAAAACGGCTAACCCAGACCAATGCCTGTCATTCAACAATAAGGTTTGCGTGAGCCGTCATATGGAGCACGATGTGAACCCGAACTCGGTGGGACTGACCTAGCTGCGGAAGCGCGAACGCCATCTGCGATACAAAATAAGAAAAAAGCGGCCATGTCACACTGAAAAGGGATGTCGTAGCAACGACTAACAATAGTGCAGATGAGGATCCTATTCCCTTGACTGACTGCGACGGGATTAGTGGATACAGGGGGGGGCCGCAGGGGCGTAAGAAGGCTTACGATGCCATAGGCGGACTGTGAAGAAACTTCGAAACTGTAAGCCAGCCATCGGAACCAGCACACCGCAGCGCATATCGCTCACCAGCGAACCATGAACGTCGCGATGACCTTTGTTGCCGACCGAAATTGACCCCGTGGCAGCCGCTTATATGCGCAAGCGATGACTCACCGACGGCGCAATCTCAAGCTACGACAAAGACAGTGCGTGGTTTCAGCGATCGGGGACTACATTCCAGGGATCATTGTCATCGTCGCTCACATTCAGACTCCTAGAATGATCCGTCAGTTCGCGGTCATGAGCACACACACACACTCGCATACAGATAACGGCCGCGCTTACCAAATCGATATCGCCAGTTCGTCCGGGTGACCGTTACAGAGTACGAGGAAATAGTATGCCGCGTGACATAGCAGCGCGAGCTGTAGCGTGTCCAATGTCCTACAACCCCGCTCAGCTACCAAAATAAAACCGGGGGAGACAGTCGCCCCTGAGCTCGGTCATGCGTACCACAACACTGCGACCTGCGTCACGTAAAACGATAATTGAAATGGCTCACGCGCAGGATACGGCGGAGGGGAGGACTCACCAGCGCGCGCAAGCTCGTGCGGTCCCTCGCGCCGCTCGTGAAGTACAAGTACGTCTGAAAGAACATGATGCCGTACAGCCTTCCCCGCGCGATCGTAACCAGAACGAAATTGGTTCTGAAGAAGCACCTACATGGTATCGACGATGAGCCCGATCAGGATCATCCCCATCGTGGTGTTCAAGTTGGGATCGGGGCCGTTGGCACTGTAACGGGACAAGGGTGATGACATCGCCCACGGCTTCACCCCGTGCGACTGGGTCTCAGGACGTAACAAGAGAAGGAGGTTGCAGTGTTGGGGGCGATTCGGAACACAACGAGAAAGAAAGAAGGGATAAAAGAGAGAAAAGGTCTTGAGTGGACCCATATCGGCAGTCCATCAATCACAACCTAGAACAAAATACTCTGCAGTCGCGCCAGTGACCAAAACATGTAGAAGCATGAGAAGCAGCCTGATGGGAAACCTCACCTGTTCGCCCACGTGGGCCAAGAACCCAAAAAAGAAAAAAATGATACACACATACACCAGGGCCATTGTTGGCAAAAGGCTCTATTATGCACAACTTGCGCGTTCAGCGCTTGGGCTCAGCGAGCCTCGTGCTCGGGTTGGAGCGCAAATTACTCTGCCTAGTCCCATTCGAGCTACGCTAACCCTTTTTCTGGGTACTAGTAGCTGGAGGGAGGGCGCGAACTTGGTACCGTATCGTGTGGTGGCGTTGGGGGTATGCACTTAACGCCACTGTGGCGCGCTCGGCAGGTGGCGGCGCCCCTTGAGGGACGATAAGATTGACTTTCAATAGAAGATCTCTCGTGTGCGGATCCAGTTAGAACGTCTAGCCACGGTGGCTGGCGATGAAAGGAAGAAGGGAGGGCAGGAAGCAGCCGGACGTCCGGTTCAGCTAGCCGCGCCGGGCGGTTATGTCTCGCGCATGGCCCCACCGATGCAAAAACTGATAAGAAATTCACAGTTCCTATAAATAAGAACACCATGATTTCACATCCGGGGAAAAGCTGGTGCCGATCTCTTTTCTGAGAATGAGCGGATCCCTCGTGTTAATCTGCGCTGAAAGCCTGAAAGCCAACTCCACGCCTAAGCCAACGCTCACGGGACTGAGAGAGGTGCAATATAGTTCGCTCACACACTAACGCGTATTTAGTGCATGCCTCCTCATAGGGGTTCTGTACCCCAATGGGCGCACGTTAACTTTTTTGGGTTCGTTTGTGTGCATCACAGAAACCCCTGGTCATGCCCCGGAATTACCAAAGTTCACCCATCGACCCAGCTAGCCTTTCTTCCTTCCTTTCTTCTCAAGTTCTTTTTTCACATCGTCTCCAAGTGCCTTTTGCAATTGTCTCAACTCTCTGACTTTCGTTGTAGGGAGAACTTGGTTTCGTAAGAATTCTGGGTTGTATGACTCATATCCTGCCCGTCCATTTCACCGCATGGATTTAGTGGGGACTCATCTAGCCAACTCCGGCTTTACGTGGAACTCTAGCTCTTCCACCTGATGAGCAGCAGCGTGAATAAGCCCATAATGGCAATCGTGGTGCCATGCTGCACAACTACCAGTATGTGGACGGGCAGGAGAGCATGGGCAGGGGCACAAACCCAATGAGCAACCTTCCCGCGGTGGCTGGGGAGGCATTGGCACTATTGAAAGGATGAACCGTGCCCATCGGTGCCAGAGTAGAAGTCACGGTGGTGCCACTGACACTCTCTGAGAGCACAGATGGAGAAGAAAGGCCTCCCCACAAAAGCCAAAAGTGAGGACGGGGGTCAAGTTGGAAGAGGAGACAAGTTGTGATGTGTGGAGTCTCAAAGCTGTTCAGAAAGACGATGATGAGTAAAGTCAAGATGGGAATAAGGTGATAGACAACACTCGTACGTACCTAATCTTCCCGTGCGATACCGCTGCTATTATCAAAGAATTTAGGCCGTAGTCTTTGAGGTGGACTTCTGCAGTAGCTCTCGGTCAAGGAGTGTGGCAAGTAATACAAAGTCACGAACCGATGTCTAATAAGGGGAATTTTTCGTAAGCTCTTCTACATCGGTACCAGGGTCAATCACACCTACGGCACCACGGGTCCGTGATTGTAGTCTTGCTTAATGAGCAGTAAGGGAAGACGACGTGAGCGAGCGAAAACCAGAGGGCCGCATCACAATAACCGAGTTGGGGGGTGGGCACAGAAATTAATAGGGACTTTCAATACTCGTATAACTGCGTGTTTGAGGTAAAGCTTGCGTGTCTGCAGGTTGGTCGATTCGAGCGATGTAGCCAGTATGGTTGGTGTTCCCACGGCCACAACGTGGGTTGGGCTAGGTGTTGTGAACCAAATGAGTAAGCGTTACTCATTTATGACCTTGTGACTCGTGGATATTATCAAGACAACGTGTATGCTGAATATTGTAGGAAATCCAAGGTATGGTTCCGACATTGATTACTGTATGAATAGCAGGCCACATCAGTGTGACACGCAAGCGAGGGAGGTTCAGAAAGTGTATATTAGCTCGAGTTACTGTAGGCCCAAATGCCAGAGTTCTCTCTCGCTCATTCTCTGCTGTCACTGTGTGACCGGACCGTCACTCAGAAGTGAGCGACATCACACTTGATCAAGTGTGAGGCTACCCCTTATCTCATCTCACACTCGTTTCAGTAATCAACGATCAAGAGAAGACCCCTCTTTAGGGAAGCGCGCTGACAGCTGTCACAAAAACCTATAGGTATATTTTTTAGGAACGCTCTAACAAGCGCCGATCTGACCCTGAGATTTGGTCAGCCGATATTCGCACTCCGAAGTATCGTGCGTAGTAGGTTGCGCAACCTGGAATAGGCCCACGGTATACAGTGCACTGACGAAGTATGGAGGCCAACACTGGAATGCCAGCGGGGCAGGCAGGAGGGCTTACCCCGTTTGACGTATTACAAGCTGGATTTACACCCGAAATGTTTGAGGCCATGAGAACCATTTTTCATGGTTTTGAGCATCATCTTAACGCGATGGAAAACAATGCTATTACTGCACAACAATTTCAGAATGCCATTACTACTGGCTTCGCCCACACTCATTTAACTATTTATAATCACACGACTGCATCGCCATCTACTGGCTCTCATAGTCGCTTAAATCCCCCGCGAAATGCTCTCCAGTCTTTCTCAGGGAAGCTGAGTGAGAACGTCGTCGCTTGGATAGGCTTGGCTAAGGACGCTCTTGATGCGGGACAGGTTGAGAAGGAAGCTTGGACTCGCTACGCGACTCAGTCCTTTAGGGAAGCTGCGCTTAGCTGGTATCATGCTCAGAAGCTGAAGAACCATAATCGCGCACCTGAGTGGGAAACCTTGAAGCAAGCAATGCTGAACCAATGGGCTCACCTGGCCAGAATCGATGAGCTACGCGCGCGTCTGGATAGTCTGAGATGCTCAGGTAACATTAGCGAGTACACTCGACGATTCCAAGATATCGAAGTACAAATCCCACCGGAGGACATGTCGATTGGCGATCAAAAGTACAAGTTCCTGCAACAACTTCCAAGAGACCTAATCATGCAGTTGACGACGCGGCACGCATAAGACATGGGGACTTACTATATGGCAGCTCGCCAGTGGGAAAGTCTTCATAAGATTGCGTGAGGCCCGGAAGTTCGTACGGGACCTTCGAAGTCGTTCAAGCGTTATCGAGGGATGCCTTCCCCTGCGACACAGGTTGCGCCGACTACCTTACCTTATCTCTCCTCTACTGCTTCAGCTCCATCCGAGCCCATGGATCTTGACACGCTGAATGTGAGTCGAGACCCTCGTCGGGCCCCAGCTACGACCCGATGCTACAACTGTAATGAGCTCAGTCATCTTGTGTGAGACTGTTGTAAACTGTTGCGTCGGTCGGCAACGGGGACCGAAAGAAGAAGCTTGGGACCGCCCCGAGTGTCCAAACCGCTCCATTTATTTGAGGAAGCTGAAGAACGCCTGGAGTTTGAAGAACAGGTGCATATCAAAGAGGTGCCTGAGGAGCCTGTGTCTCAGGAATACACGCCCAAGTACGACCCGGAGAATGATCTGGACCTGCAATATCTGGTCACTGAGGCCAATATGATGGAGCAGGGACGGATTAGTGTCGATAATGGAGAGGCAGAAGAAAACACGCACGACTATTGTTATTGCGACAATTGTCAAGATCGCAGCAATAAATGGCGCCCCGTCTCTCCCATCTTCTCTAAGTTGCCTCCCAGGGAACTAACACCGATTAGCTGGACTTCAAAAGGAACAAAGGAAGACCCGTTGGAGGTCTATACCGTCGCACACTCCGGATTACCGGTGTATGAGATGGAGATCGGACCCCCTAAGTCCATCCTTTCAGATGCTGCATCTAACTTTACCCCTGTCAATACTATCTTGGACACAGGAGCGGAGTCCAATTACCTTATGGCTCAGAAGGCTACGGCTGCGAGTGCGCAGGTATTCCCTATAGCCGCTAGGGAAATCGTTGGAGCTGGACGGACGACTACTTCAGCATTCGCCTCCTTCACCCTCAAAATCGGAGGACTACTCACTCAATGCTACGCGTATGTGCTTGAGGACACTAGTCAGTTCCGGTATGACTTGCTCTTGGGAAGAGCCTGGCTTAAGCGACACAGTGCCCGTCCGAGGTGGGACGATGATGCATATGAGTTCACACGTCCTGAAGATCAAGCCCGTTTCATCGTTAAACCCGTCTTCCTAAAGGAAAAGAAAGGCGTACCGAGATTACTAACCAAACTCACCTGGCGTCTTCATTTCAAGCAACCTCGGCCTTGCTGCCCGGAACTCTTGTACTACGCGCATGAGGAGGAGTTGGTGGAGGATGGAGACTCAGTCCAGACGAACAGTACCACATCTGCCATCGACGAGCCTGCTGCCGATGAAGCCTATGGAGAGCAGCTCAAACAAAAAGTTAAAGTTACTTTACTGGACGTGTTCAAGAATAAAGTCGGGTTTCCCCCGCTCCACAAGTGGGTGCACGAAGTCGATGTTGGCGATGCGAAGCCCTTGAGGAGGTATGGGCGACCACTCACCCCGTTGGAACATGAGGCGATCAAAGCCTTCATTGAGGACGGGCTGCGTGAGGGAGTAATTGAGCTGTAGTGGAGTCCAATCGGCTACAACTTGAGATAAAAGACAAAAGATTTGATAAGGCGAACTAGCCGAGGTTGGATACGCAAGCCTAGAGTGGAGATAAATCACACTCTGAACCTGCAGATGATGCGGAGAGTTAGTCAACTTAGATCCTTTATTCAAGGATCAAGACAAGGGTTCACGCGGCGGCAGGCTGAGTAGGAACCAAGAGGACAAGTTAGATTGGAAGGAAGGTAAAGAATACAGGAAAGGATTGCGCACCTGAGTAGGAACCAAGAGGACAAGTTGGTTCTACTCAGGAGGCTACAGCAAGTCTTATATACTACTACGCTTAGTCAATTACTAACTACTGAGTAATGCTATATGACTACAGCGCTGACGCATTGATTCTATTATTAGCCCTTATCTATTGTGCTGACTGATGCATAGTAAGCGGCTATGACTACATGATGACGCGGCCTTCTTATCTGCTGAGTAAATCCTAATACAACATGTAATACTACTACAGTAAGCGTTCCATTGTATTCTACAGAGTTCTAGCCAATCAGAACAAGCACATGCGCTATTGTTATCTATAACAATAGAAGTCCGAGAACGGCAAGACTGTCACACAGTCAAATAACATCACATGATGTATTCCCATGATCACGTGACCCAAAGTTGCACATGTTAGCATCATGTGACTAACCATCTTATCATATCTAATGATAAGGAACTTAAGTACTTTGGCCGCTTATATCTTGCCCAAATAAATCTGTAAAAATACAGAAAAATAGGGAAAATAATACGCGTCCATGACACAAGCCTTCGGACTCTCCCTGGTCCTCGCCTCTTCTCCCAGTCCCTAAAAAGGACGGTACGTCGCGCATCTGCGTTGACTATCGAGCACTTAACAAACTTACCAAATTGAATGCCTATCCGTTGCTGCGGATAGATGAGTGCTATCGTAACTTGGCCGGTGCTAAGTACTTCACTTGCCTTGATCTCCGAAGCGGATACTGGCAGGTGCGTTTAGCAGAAGATGCGAAGGAGAAGACAGCATTCACCTGTCAATATGGCCATTTCCAGTTTCGCGTCATGCCCTTTGGCTTGACCAACGCTCTGGCTACGTTCCAGCGTATGATGAATGATATCCTGTGGAACTTCATCGATCGATGCGCAATGGTCTACCTTGACGATGTTATCATATTCTTGAAGACCAAGAAGGAACATACCAAGGACGTTTTGGAAGTGGTACATGAATTACAGGACCACGGTCTCATCCTGAACGAAAAGAAATGTGAGTGGGGCTGTTCATCAATACTGTACCTGGGTCACATTGCATCTGGCGAAGGTCTCCGGCCCAATCCCACTAAGGTGGATGCCATCTTGCAGTGGCCGTCGTGCTCGTCCATCTCTGAGGTACGAGGCTTCTTGAATATCGCTGGGTATTATCGACGGTTCATACGGAACTTCGTGAAGATGGCTAGTCCACTATACCGCTTGCTCGAAGGAAGTCCGAAGAAAGGATCTCCGGTCGCTTGGTCGGACGATTGTGAGTCCGTGATGAAACAATTAAAGGACGCACTTACCTCTGCTAATGTGCTTATCCACCCAACCCCTTGGCGACTCTTTGTTATAGACACCGACGCTTCCAGCAACTGTCTTGGCGCCGTTCTTCAGCAAACGAGCAACGCGTCCGAGGAATTTGGAAGGGGGCGGGATGCTGGTGAGCAAAATGAGCGTCTCAAATTCAAAGAAAAGGACTTACGCCCAATTGTGTTCGAATCCCGACACATGACTCCTACCGAACAAAGATACTCAGCGCAGGAACGAGAGATGCTCGCAGTGGTGTATGCGCTGCACAAATGGCGAGGGTACATCGAGGGATCACCCATCCTCGTACGTACAGACCACGAATCGCTCAAATACTTTCTAACGCAGAAAAACTTGGGTCGACATCTTGCACGCTTCGTGGACGACATTGCACATTTTGATGTCAAAATTGTTTATCGACCTAGTAGGCATCAATTAGTGGCCGACGCACTCTCACGAAGAAAAGGGCACGAAGACATACCTGATTCCGAAATGCTCAATCCATTGTTCGTGGCACCCATGGACCCTTGTAAAGACGAACGAGACCGTTCTGCTATTTACAAAACATTCGTGGAATACAAGCGGAGGCTGCATCAAGGTGAAGCATCAGCGATGGTCGGCAATGGAACATACCTTGTCGATAATGGCGTTCTTTGCAAAAATATTAACAATCGCTGGGGAGAAGAAATCCACGTTGAGGTCCCGACCACAGTGGAACAAGCGGAAGAGATCATGATGAATATTCATCGAGACCCGGGCCATTTGGGCGTGAAGAATATCCTGGCCGCCTTACGGACCAGAGTCAATATTCCGTATGCTCAAGAAGTCGTCGAATGTACCATGCGGACGTGCAACGAATGCCAGTTCGTACAACGCGAACCCGCTCCAGCCCAAACTCTTCATCCAATCCCGCGTGTTGATGCTGGAGACGCCTGGGCCTTCGATTTCGTCGGACCGTTACCCAAGACCATCAAAGGGAACTGGTATTTACTCACCGCGATGGACCTGGGAACAGATTGGACGATCGCTCAAGCGATCCCACAGAGATCTGGCAACGCTGTGGTGAACATGTTGCAATATATTGTCTTCACCTATGGAAAACTGATCAACATCCTCACGGATAATGGAGAGGAGTTCTTTTCGTACCAGCTGCAAGTCGCGCTACAGCACTTCGGGATCCAACACTGCCACACAACTCCGTATCATCCTCAATCGAACAGAAGGCTTGAAAAATTCAATGATATCCTGACACAGATGTTAGCCAGGATGACCGCACCCCAGAGACAAGATACCTGGGATGAGTGCCTTCCGGACGCGTTGCTGGCCCATCGAGCTCACACCAGTTCGTCTACAGGTGTGTCACCGTTCTTTCTAATGTATGGACGAGAAGCACGCTTACCAAGCGAAAGGATCAGCAAAGTGTTGATAAGTGACCTGTGCGCACTTAGCGGCTCAAAGGACTTATGCAGATAACGGACTGCTTTAGATTAGATATATAGGACATGTAGATTAGATTATGACCTTTACAATCTCGGACTACTATCTTATCTATGACATCATATGTACAGAACAATCACAAAGGACTTGTCATTGTAGTACGCATTAGGACTATCTATTGTGATATCCTTATTATGATGAATCCTTGTTCTTTACTTTCTATTGTACTTATTGTTTTAGTACACTCCTTTTGTTCCAACTCCATATTGTTATGGGTCTTATTGTACTCTACCTATTGTATAACGCTCTCCCTTGTATCCTATTGTAGTACAAGGTTTATTGTTTCCAAAGTGTATAAGTAGAGTACCATGTATGCCCTGATACCACAGTTCTCACTCTGTGATATCAGGTTAGTTTCTTTCTCTCTAATATAACACAGTTCTCACTCTGTGATATCAGACATTATCTCTATCTGCTCACTTGCAAGACTTGCTTCCCTGCGCTATACTTATCTCACCACAGTCTCCTTTGTCACTGTGAGTATGTATTCCTTCACCTATGCTGTTCATCACAAAGCAATCGAACGAGATCCTACGGACGAGGAAATTGGTTTCCTCCGAATGCGGTGCCTTGAACATGTTCAAGATTTGGCTCGTTTCAGGGAAGATGCAAATCTACGGGCCGCATCCCGGATGGAGAAAGAAGTGGATCGGTGCGAAGAAAACTATTGGGAAAGAGGCCTTGGTATTGGAGATCTGGTGAAACGTCGACATGAAGGTGCGACGAAGCTTCACCCGCGATGGGATGGCCCTTTCCTAATCCGGGACGTAACTGACAAAAACACTTATCAGCTTCAAACTCAAAACGGTTACGTTCTCAAAAATTTGTACAACGGCGAACAATTGCAACGATATTTTCCGGCTTCGAATTCTCACAAGTCTCTATGGTTTGCTAGTGCCAGTTTACAACAAAAAGATGCAGCAGCGTTGCGAAGACAAACAAGATTACTGGGAACTTCCATTCCTCATTAAGGCACTTCAATACTCCGCATTTACATCCGACTGTGTTCCGATATTTCGTTTCTATTTCTCGGTTGTGACAGGAGTCACAAGAGCTAACAAGGGGGTTATGTTGTGAACCAAATGAGTAAGCGTTACTCATTTATGACCTTGTGACTTGCGGATATTATCAAGACGACACGTATGCTGAATATTGTAGGAAATCCGAGGTATGGTTCCGACATTGATTACTGTATGAATAGCAGGCCGCGTCAGCGCGACGCGCAAGCAAGGGAGGTTCAGAAAGTGTATATTAGCTTGAGTTACTATAGGCCCAAATGCCAGAGTTCTCTCTCGCTCATTCTCTGCCGTCACTGTGTGACCGGACCGTCACTCAGAGTTGCGGTTTTTCCGCATCCAGTCACGCACCAAAAAAGGAAGGTGCCAAGAAGGCACATTTCGAGCTGTCATCTGTTCAAACTCAGATAGTTAGAAAAAGAAAATACGTCTATTAGTCCATAAACAATATTACATGAAAGACAAAACACGTCATTTGAGTTCAAAGAAAAACATAACATATGTTTTATTAGCTAACTACTTTACATGGATTTTTCTAAGTCGATTTATTGGGCGCGAGGGTGGGGAGAGAGTGCCCACCCCCTTCCGTTTCGCGCGCGGGCCCTCGCCCGGGTTGCGTCGTACCCCGCTCGCACATCCTCCCACCTTTCCGCGCACGCAGGGGAGCACCACCCTCGTGCGCACACCCCTCCGTTCGCGTGCAGCCTTTCTCTGGGTTGCGCCCCACCCTTCCCCGTCCTGCCCCACCCGCGCGTCCTCCAACCTTTGCGCGCATGCGAGGACACTGCGCTGGCGGTGCAACCCCGGGCCGTTCGCCGCTCGGGTTGCACCGCCCCTCGTTCCAGGTGGCCCCATTTGCGCGCACCGCCACCCGCCCCTCCTGCGCCCACAGCATACGTGCAAAGGGGCGTGTGTGGGAGCAGGTGGGGGTGGGTTAACCGGGGTGCGGGGGTGGCGCATCCCATATAAGTGATAGGAGGGGGAGGGGGCGCGCGTTGTCCCTCTGCGCACCACTTTGCGCGAAGGGGAGTCGGGGATGCGTGCGGGGTTGTCGTAGCCCCATGCGGAGGGTGTCATGGACGCGTATTATTTTCCCTATTTTTCTGTATTTTTACGGATTTATTTGGGCAAGATATAAGCGGCCAAAGTACTTAAGTCCCTTATCATTAGATATGATAAGATGGTTAGTCACATGATGCCAACATGTGCAACTTTGGGTCACGTGATCATGGGATACATCATGTGATGTTATTTGACTGTGTGATAGTCTTGACGTCTTTGGACTTCTATTGTTATAGATAACAATAGCGCATGTGCTTGTTCTGATTGGTTAGAACTCTGTAGAATGTAGTAGAACACATTACTAAAGTAGTATGACGTGTTGTATTAGGATTTACTCAGCAGATAAGAAGGACGCATCATCAAGTAGTAATAGTCGCTTACTGTGCATCAGTCAGCACAATAGATAAGGGCTAATAATAGATACGACGCGTCAGCGCATGAGTCATTACACTTACTAAAGTACTTAGTAATACAATGAGCGCAGTAGTATATAAACCCTGCTGTAGCGTCCTGAGTAGAACCAACTTGTCCTCTTGGTTTCTACTCAGGTGCGCATTCCTTTGTACTCTCTATTCTCTACCAATCTAACTTGTCCTCTTGGTTTCTACTCAGTCTGTCGCCGCGTGAACCTTAGCCTTTGACCTTGAATAAAGGTCTTAAGTTGTGCTCATTCTCCGCGTCGTCTACAGATTCTGGGCGTGATTTATCTCCGCCCAAGGCTTGCGTATCCAACCTCGGCAGTTCGCTTATTCAAATCTTTTGTCTGTATCTCAAGTTGTAGCCGATTGGACTCCGCTACAGAGGGCGTCGTGGATGTGTGCGGGGTTGTCGTAGCCCGTTCGGAGGGGGTCGCGAGCGCGTGATGAGGACGCGGCGGGGTGGCAACGTGAGGGGCGGAGGGTGAGTATGCGGCGGGATCGCGGAAAGGCGGCGGATAGCGCACCTTATGCATCCCATGTCTGTGTGGGAAGGATGGGGGGGAGGGGGGGTAGATGGGAAGCGCACGCGCAAACAGGCGTCGCAAATGATAAGAGGGACGGTGGGGCGGGGTAAACCACGTGACATCGTTAGGACTCAGCCCGCAAACCTTATTTCGACGCCGCCACATACTCACCCTCCCCCCCTCGTGTGGTCGCCCCGCCGCGTCCTCGTCATGCGCTCCCAACCCCCTTCGCATGGGCTATGACCACTCCGGACGCATCCCCGATGCCCTCCGCACAGGCTACGACAACCCCGCATGCATCCCCGACTCCCCTTCGCGCAAAGCGGTGCGCAGAGGGACAACGCGCGCCCCCTCCCCCTCCCATCGCTTATGTGGGATGCGCCACCCCCGCACCCCGGTTAACCCACCCCCGCCTGCTCCCACACACACCCCTTTGCGCGTATGCTGTGGGCGCAGGAGGGGCGGGTGGCGGTGCGCGCAAATGGGGCCACCCGGAACGAGGGGCGGTGCAACCCGAGCAGCGAACGGCCCGGGGTTGCACTGCCAGCGCAGTGTCCTCGCATGCGCGCAAAGGTTGGAGGACGCGCGGGCGGGGCGGGACGGGGAAGGGCGGGGCGCAACCCAGAGAAAGGCCGCACGCGAACGGAGGGGTGTGCGCACGAGGGTGGTGTCATGAACCGTCAAGCTTAGGTTATGACTCAAGAGTTCAGGCCGGTCCGGACCGGTCCGGTATTATGTAATCAACTTCCTAATTGGGAAATCCGAGGTCGGAGTTTGAAATTATACTCCGGAGGTCACGTGATCTGTCACGTGACTAGTTCCTTGTAGAAGGTTCTACCACCTTCTACAGAGTTCTACCAGTTTCCACAGAAGAACTGCGGAAAAGGTCACCAGGTCTCAGAGAGACTAATGCCATTGGATGGTATTTATAGAGCTTCCACAGGCTTCCAGGACATTCCCAGAGAGACTATTGCTATTGGACAGGTATTTATAGATCTTCTACGAGTTTCCAGAGTATTCCATTATGTAAACACCATGTAGCCAGGTATATAAGCTGGCGCAATACAACGGACAGTCCCTCAGACTGTCCACTTGTGAACTCCCATTTGCAAGCCTCATAGTCTTCTGCATTGCTCCTCACCATTGATTTGCTCTGCCTCCTTGCCCTCTTGCATCTGTTTAAAGTCCTCCTCTCTGCTCTTACATCTTACTCTCTTCTTCGTCCCTCCTATCCGTCGTCACCCTCCTAAGTGTCCCAAGTTGCTCCTGACTTACTGAGAGTAAGTCATCACACTTGGACAGTCTCACTTAAACTTGACCACGGATATCCTTGATAGTGTCCTCCCTTGAGTACGATCACTCAGAGTTTGGATACTGGGACGAGGAATCTGGTTCCTATTCCTACGGAGGGTACAATCCGTTGGAACGACCCCCTCGACGATCTTATCCCTTCATCTCCTCTTCGATATTCCTTGTCACCTCTGGGGCTGAATATCGCCCCCCTCCCTGAAGTTGCTCAAGCGGTTGAGCAAGTTGCCAGTCCCCAAGCGCAGGCTGCTACATCAGCGCCGCCATCACCTTTGACACCCCAGTTGGCTCGACGCACAGAGCCCTTCCCAGCATCCCCCCTTACATCAATCCAGTCCAGTCCCCGCTCCCCTAGTCCGGAGCTTGTATATCCACCATCCCCAGTATTCCGGTCGCCACTAGTTGTGCCCGTATCACTTCAAGTCCCCACAGTTCGCCTAGTATCTCCTCCCCCATGTCCACAATCTCTGCCGCCTGCACCGTCACCATTCTTTCTGGTCCCTTCACGTCCAGCTACCCCGGATTCCCCCATTAATTACCATCGTACAGCAGAAGGAGAAGAGTGGGTGGATACCCCACGTCCCATTAGTCCAGCACCAGAAGAGGACCAAGAAAACATTCCTCCTCCTGCCCCTGTTATTCGTCCCCCTCCCTGTCTTGGTGCTACAGGACAACACCCTCATCAGTTCGTCGCAGTCCATACCATTAGAGGAGAAGAGTGGAGGCCCATCAGTGAGTTCTATCGGGAGTCCATCCACAATTTCCACACGGTTCAGCAATTGTGCGACAATCCCCCCACCTTCCCTGGCATCCTCCCTTTCCGGTGCAAGTCACCACATTATCAGACCATCCTCCCTCGTAACCGTGTCCTTGCCCTTGCCGTGGGCATCCAGCCTCTGTACGCCTGCTCTCAGGCAATCCTTGATCACCCCAGCGCTAGCCTTCCCCTTGGTAGCATCCGCTACAATTTTAGGCGAGGCATTCGCGAAGCTTTCACCCCCTTAAACGACATCATCAAGCGGGGGTACGTATACTCTTTAGTTATCTTGGAAGTACAAGACTTCCTGGACGGAAGAGTGATAACCACGTACGGTTATCTAGTTTTCCACGAAGGAGGAGTATACGCCATTGAACAAGGGATACCATTTTGAAGACCTACTCCAGACCAGCCCTCATTTGATAGGGTATTGTTTCCATCCGCGCATCCCTGCTGACCCCTTCCAACATATTACGCATTACCCATGACCACGAAGTACTATAATCACTTACTATAAAAAGTAAGTGCTTGTAGTAGATAGCTGGGTACTTTGGTCAAATAAAAGGGGGTTCAGTGTTTTTGTTTCCAGTGCGCATCTCTGAGGAAGAGCGAGCAAGAAGAGCTCAAGCATTATTTGAAACCCATCGACGACGACAACTTCAAACTTATTACCCATCCACCACCCTCATCGATGCATATTCAGTCAATCAAGTAGACTGTTGGAGTGACATCTCCTTAGTCTTAAGAAGATTAATAAACCTACTTCCATTTGGCGAAGTAATATCCTTTTCAAGGTTTGAAGAGTTCGTTAACCAAGACTTATCAAACATCGCCAACGCAGCCCAAGAACAACTCTTGTATTGGCACTTAGCAGACCACCCCACATTGAACAACCACCCCGTAGAATCCCTTCTACTTTGGGCTAAGGACGACTATTTCTGGTTTATTACAGTACCACCAAGAAGAGAAGAACTCATAGAAACTATTAGAAGAGGAGAACGCGTTCGCTTTTTGGAGCGATTTCGACTTAGACTACACGAGGTCCAAGTATCCTTTCAAGAACTACGCCTTGAAAGTCACGAACAAGGCCATCGCCTAGTAATCACAGAAGGAAAAGAGTTCACCTATAAGTGGGCTGACACCACCTGGTCCACCACTTTGGAAAACCCAGACCCAAGACTAATCAACCCAAGGATCCGTCACCTCCCACCAGACCAACCAACTGACCCAGAAATCCTAGAACCGCAAGGCGCGAACCAAGCGAATCCCTACCCCCTAGCAGTCCACCAGCATCAAGTCCTCCTACATCCACAAGCTCTGTTGACGGTTGGGGAGATAACACTTCCAACCAGTGGAATAGCAGAGCCGTTTGTTGGTGTAGTAAAGAAGTGTGTGACTGCGGATACAGACCAGATACCCCACCTACTCCACCTAGTGTAGTATTGTGGGCGCCAGGCCATAGTTACCTACCCTCTAGAGAAATATAGAGGGTTCCCTTTGATTCAGAAACAAACTGGCAGAACAAGCAGTTGAGTGGGCTATCAGACTGGCTTCTCAACAAGTCGCGCAACCATCAAGAAGGATAAGACGCCAAAACAGATTTGGCGCAAGAAACAGTACTATTGCATCACCAGCAGTTCAAGCAAGAAGCCCTCCAAGTATTAACCAAGCTAATCCACAAGAACCAGTGTACCCCAGTATTCAACCAGTCCACGGACAACCAGTGTATCCTCTTATTCGACCAGTGGTTAGGGCGCCAAGACAACCTTCTACAAGTAGTGAAGAGGCCCAGTATCAGGCCACCCAACCAGTCCTCCACTGTCACTTCCCAGAAGCCATCTACATATCAGAACATATCCCCACCAGATCTCCAAGAGAGTTAAAAAGGTTCCAAGACCATTGTAGACTCCAGTACGAAGCAAATAGGGCAACCTTAGTCCTTGAACAACCTTTGACGCGCGCAAGAGAAATTACTTCAAGCGCCCTAAACTTCCAAAACCTCTTGTGGAAAAGCAAGACCACAGTTAGCCACTTTGGTATATTTGAAGAATACCATTGGATTCGCCGACAACTTAGACCCAACGCCGCGGACCGCGCTATCTTACAGCCAGCATATCAAGTCTTTTATCAGTGGGACTCCGACGGTTGGACCGTCTCTAGACTCCAAAGAAACTAGTGAATGAGCAGAAGACTTGCGGTAACAAGAAGAGATCTCACCGACACTGAAGAAACAAACGTCCCCTATTATTTCACAGACGCCCACTTTTCCTACGAAGATAACCTATATCACGCGTACTGGGAAACATACGCAGTCACCAGTACTGACGGAAGATTTCCGTGGTTTATTGAAGAACTAGGAAGAAACCTAGACAGACCAGACTACAGAGACGCCTACCCAGGATTTCACAAGGTTGAAGACCTCAACTACCTCTCCCTCACAGGAAAATACCAGAACAAAGACGTTGCTTGGTCATTCAACAAGAGTGGCTGGTATTACAAAAATAACAGGGAAGTTAACTTCGAAGACGACAAAGAAAGTCAGCCAAGAACACCACAAGAACTAAGTAACCCTCAAGAAGAAGGGCCTAGTAACACCCAACAAGAAGAACCAAGTTCTCCCTTAACACCTCAGGAGGAGGCGCAGTCTACCCATTCAACAGCAGAGGAATCGGGTTCTGGTTCAGATTCAGATCAAGCAGAAGTATCCCAACTCCTAGAAAGCGCGACCAAGACAGTTACCTCTTTAATCGCGCAGGTTTCAAGACCACATACGCCCCAGTCCCAGTCACCTCTAGTTTTTCCAGGAGCACTACCAAGTACACCAGGCCCATCCCAACCAACAGTTTATCCTACTCCAGTTACAGTTGCGCAAGCGCCAACTACAGTACCTAGGGTAGCCTCTCCTACCCTTGCCAGACAACCAGTCACAGTTGCGCCTGTACAACTAGCACCTCGCCGCCAAGCAGCTCCTCCCATTGTTCCCCCAGCCATGGCAGCACCAAACCCAAAGAAAATACTAGGTGTTCCCCCCGAACCATTTGATGGCAAGTCAGAAAAGGCAGAATCCTTTTGGAATAACTTGGCCAACTACTACTACCTTAATGAAGACGTCTATACGGATGAAGGAAAGAAGGTCTCCGCAGCACTAACCCACTTCAAATTGGGTACTCCAGCAGGAGAATGGGCTCAAGACAGACAGAAAACAGCCCTAGCAGCTACGCCAATAAACTTTGGTACATGGGCAGCCTTCAAGATCGCCTTCAAGAAACACTTCATCCCAGAACACACCAAGTTGGAGGCCACTAACGCCATGTACAACTCAAGAATGGGGAACAGACCCTTTGACGAATGGTACCAGGAATGGTCCACCCACGCCTCTAGATCTGAGGCAAATGAAGAAACCAAGATGTTCGCTTTTAGAAAAGCGATTCCACAAGCCCTACATCAGAAGATAGTGGGCCTTTCACCCCAGCCTACAACGTTGGAGACGTTGGTCGAGAAAGCAAGAGACTTCGACAGAACTTGGCGCCTCTTCAATAACCCTGCCTTCACACAAGGAGGAAGAAATCAGACAGGCGCAAGGACCCAGGAATAGGGCAGCCTATATAGAAGAAGAAGACACTCAAGTTAACGCCACTATAACTGATCCCTCAACCAAGAGGGAAATTGTCCAAAGAAGAAAAGGACAAGCGCTTCAAAGAAAAGCTTTGCTTTTTCTGTGGAAAGCCCAACCACATCGCTAAAGATTGCCGGACTAAGAAGCGGCAAATCCAAGGAGGAAATAGACAAGGAAATCAACGTCCTAGGTCGGACTTCAAAGCACGCGCAGCCATGACTCAGGAAGAGTCTTATGAAGACGCACCAGAAGAGCACCCAGCACAGATAGCTTCACTATATCACAGTCCTCCACCACGGTTCTCTATCCCTCGCCCTCACTCTGCACCAGTTCAAGAGGATTTTTGAAGCGTCCTACTGCAGCACTGTCAGTTAGGACTTTACGGTTATCCAATTCCAGTTTTATGAATAGGTATTCTCTACTAGAGACGCTCGACTCTGAGCCTGTACCTGGTGATACTATACGAAATAGACGATCACCTTCTATTACACTCAGAGTGACTCTAGTTGGCAAGAAAACTGGTAAAGAAATCAGTGCACGCGCCCTGTTAGATAGTGGCGCAGAAGGCATCATCATAGATCAAGACTTCGCAACCAAGAATGGGCTTACACTTCGAACCCTAGTCAACCCACTTCCAGTCAAAAATGTGGATGGAACACCCAATAAGAGGGGATCAGTTCGACACACTACTATTCAAAATATTAGGATCAAGTCTCAAGGAGATTACCATGAAGAAAGCGCAGAACTCTACGTCACTACCCTAGGGGATCATGACATTATATTCGGCACAGATTGGCTCCATGCGCACAACCCAGAAGTAGACTGGGCTCTTCCCCAGCTAGCCTTCACCAGATGCCCACCAACATGTATGTTGACCAAGAAACCACTGGTTATCACATCCAAGAAAGCACAGACACGCGCTACTACAATAAACGCCATATTAGCAAAAGAAAGACCCAGAACAGGAAGAGAACACCTTTTCAGAAGACGCCATCGACTCTTTCCTACACATTCACAGTTTTCTCAAGTATGACCACTTAGCCATTCGCGCAAAGACAACAACCAGTACAGAAATAGCAGCCAGAACAGCACCTAAAGCCTCCATGGACCACATCCCAGCACAATTCAAGAAGTACTCCAAAGTCTTTAGTGAGGAAGCCTCACAACGTCTACCACAGCACCAGCCTTGGGACCACGCCATTGACTTGAAACCAGGATCAGCAATGAAGAATTGCTCCATTTATCGACTTACGCCAAAAGAATCAGGACGCCTTAAAGAATACATCACAGAACATTTGCGACGAGGATATATTCGCCCTTCAAAGTCACCTATAGCCAGCCCTTTCTTCTTTGTTGACAAGAAGGATGGAAAACTACGCCCTGTGCAAGATTACAGAGGCCTCAATGACATTACTATCAAGAATGCGGCACCATTACCACTAATCCCAGAACTCATAGACAAGTTACGCGGTGCCAGATACTTTACCAAGTTGGACATCAGATGGGGATACAACAACATACGAATTCGTGAAGGGGATGAATACAAAGCTGCCTTCAAGACACCCCTTGGTCTATTTGAACCCACAGTTCATGACCTTTGGTCTCTGCAATGCCCCTGCCACCTTCCAGACATTTATGAACAACATATTTCGAAGACATGGTGGATGAAGGCCATGTAGTGGTCTATCTAGACGACATTTTGATCTTTGCAGAAGGATCTCACCTTGTTAACCAAGCTCACGGACATGGTCTTGTCAAAATTGGACAAGTTTGACCTATACCTCAAGCCAGAAAAATGTTCATTTCGCGCAAACAACAATTGAATACTTGGGAATTGTTATCTCTGAAGGCCAAATAGCTATGGATCCAGCCAAAATAAGCCGGCATTACAGGATGGCCACCCCCCAAGACAGTTAAACAAGTCCAAGCCTTCTTAGGGTTCTGCAACTTTTATCGACGATTTATCAAGGACTTTTCCCATATTGCGCGACCACTTTTCGAAGCTCACCAAGAAAGACTTCCCCTTTGTTTGGGGAACAGCAGCAAACACAGCTTTCCGCACCCTGGTCACCGCCTTTACCACAGCACCAGTGTTGGCATTACCAGATCACAGCAAGCCGTTTCGCCTAATTACAGACGCCAGTGACTTTGCTACAGGAGCCATTTTAGAACAACCAGATGCGTTAAACAGATGGCATCCTATTGCATATCACTCCAAGTCCTTACAACCCGCAGAAAGGAACTACGAAATACATGACAAAGAACTTCTGGCTATCATTCGAGCCTTGGAAATATTCCGCCACTACTTGGAAGGAAGAGAAGACACATTGGAAATTTGGTCAGACCATGGCAACCTGGTTTATTTCGCCACAAAACAACGCCTTACTCGACGACAAGCGCGTTGGGCTCTCTTTTTATCGCGCTTCAAGTTTACAATTATCCACAAACCAGGCACTCAAAACAAAGCAGATGCGCTGTCCAGGCGAACAGATCATAAAGAGGGGATAGCACCCGAAGATAATGATCGCGTGCTCCTCAGTGACAAGTTTTTTGCAATACGTGCAGCTCGCCCTACGGGAATCAAAGTAGATGGAAACACAGAACTACGCCAGCAAATTAAAGCAGCCCAAGAATACGACAAAGAAGTCAGTCAAGCGTTAGAAGTTATCTTAAAGAATGGCCCAAGGACCCTCACAAAAGGCCTAGAAGATTGGAACTTAGAAGATGGAATCATCCTATACAAAGGGATTGGTCTATATCCCAAAGAATGAAGAACTACGAAGAAGTATTGTCAAGTTACACCATGAACATATTGCCTCAGGACATCCAGGAAGATGGAAAACCTATGAACTAGTATCAAGAGATTTCTGGTGGCCAGGAATGTCCACCTTTGTCAAAACTATGTAGACGGATGCGCTACATGTCAAGCTACAAAAATAAAGCCAAGAAACCAAGTACCTTGCAACCAAATCAAGTTCCCTGAAGATATCTGGGGAATAATCACCATGGACTTCATCACAGACCTCCCCACTTCCCAAGGATACGACTCACTATTTGTTGTGGTCGACCGCCTCAGCAAGGCCATAATTATCGCGCCATGTACCAAGACCATCACAGCAGAAGAAACATCCAAGTTATACATAGACCAAGTTTGGAGACGCACAGGCCTACCAAGACAAGTCATATCAGATAGAGGCCCACAGTTTGCGTCAAAAGTCATGCAAGAAATTTGGGGAAAACTAGGAGTCAAGTCCACAATGTCTACCGCCTTTTCATCCTCAAACAGATGGAGAAACAGAAAGAGTCAATCAAGAATTAGAGCAATACCTTCGTGTCTTTTGCAACTTTCAAGTCGACAATTGGGTAGAAGCTAATACCCTTCATGGAATTTGCGCACAATGCAAGACAGCACAGTGCTACAGGAAGATCACCATTTGAAATCTGGTACGGCTTTAAACCAGAGTTCATCCCACCAGTAAACTTCGCCACCAAGATACCCACAGTTGAGGAGCGCCTTCGAGCCTTGGAACAAATCAGATCTGAAGTCACAGCAGCTCTAAAAGTAGCTGCAGAAGTTATGAAGAATACCCGCGTATCCACTGCTACCTATGAACCTAAACCAGGAGACCAAGTCTGGTTAGAAGGAACCAACGTCCACACTACCCATCCAAAGGCCAAGTTGGCCCCTAGACGACATGGACCATTCAAAGTATTATCTTGTTGGGGAGTCAATTGTAAACTCCAACTACCAAAGTCATGGCGTATCCACCCAGTCTTCCACAACTCCCTTATCTCCCCTATAAAGAAACCACAGCCCATGGACCCAACTTCACCAGACCACCCCCAGAAATAGTCCAGGGAGAAGAAGACCATTATGAAGTAGAAACAATCCTCCAGTCCAGACTTTCGCCCAACAAGAGAGGAATACAATACCTAGTCAAGTGGAAAGGGTACCCAAGTTCAGAAAACTCCTGGTTACCAGCGTCACAAATGAAGCATGCAAACCTACTAGTACAAGAGTACCATGCAAACAACCCAAGAGCCCCTCAACCAAGTAACCTTAGAATGCTGTCGGCGCAGCAAGACCTTAAAGAGGGGATACTGTCATGAACCGTCAAGCTTAGGTTATGACTCAAGAGTTCAGGCCGGTCCGGACCGGACCGATATTATGTAATCAACTTCCTAATTAGGAAATCCGAAGGTCGGAGTTTGAAATTATACTCCGGAGGTCACGTGATCTGTCACGTGACTAGTTCCTTGTAGAAGGTTCTACAACCTTCTACAGAGTTCTACCAGTTTCCACAGAAGAACTGCGGAAAAGGTCACCAGGTCTCAGAGAGACTAATGCCATTGGATGGTATTTATAGAGCTTCCACAGGCTTCCAGGACATTCCCAGAGAGACTATTGCTATTGGACAGTATTTATAGATCTTCTACGAGTTTCCAGAGTATTCCATTATGTAAACACCATGTAGCCAGGTATATAAGCTGGCGCAATACAACGGACAGTCCCTCAGACTGTCCACTTGTGAACTCCCATTTGCAAGCTCATAGTCTTCTGCATTGCTCCTCATCATTGACTTGCTCTGCCTCCTTGCCCTCTTGCATCTGTTTAAAGTTCTCCTCTCTGCTCTTCATCTTGCTCTCTTCTTTGTCCTCCCATCCTTCGTCAATCCCCTAAGTGCCCCAAGT
>WTXK01000647.1:0-23801 GCA_025769895.1 Lactarius psammicola
TTGCGCGAAGGGGAGTTGGGGGTGCGTGCAGGGTTGTCGTAGCCCGTGCGGAGGGCGTCGGGGGTGCGTGCGGGGTGGTCGTAGCCCTTTCGGAGGGGGTCGCGAGCGTGTGATGAGGAGGACGCGGCGCGGCGGCAACGCGAGGGGCAGAAGGTGAGTATGTGACAGGATCGCGGAAAGGCGGCGGACAGCGCACCTTATGCATCCCCTGTCTGTGTGGGAAGGATGGGGGGGAGGGGGGGTAGACGGGAAGCGCAAACAGGCGTCGCGAATGATGAGAGGGACGGTGGACGAAGGGGCGGGTAAGCCACGTGACATCGTTAGTACTCAGCCCACAAACCTTATTTCGACGCCGCCACATACTCACCCTCCCCCCTTGTGTGGTCGCCCCGCCGTGTCCTCCTCGTCACGCGCTCGCGACCCCCTCCGAACGGGCTACGACCACCCCGCACGCACCCCCGACGCCCTCCACACGGGCTACGACAACCCCGCACGCACCCCCGACTCCCCTTCGCGCAAAGCGATGCGCAGAGGGACAGCGCGCCCCCCCTCCCCCCCTCCCATCGCTTACGCGGGATGTGCCACCCCCGCCTGCTCCCACACACGCCGCTTTGCGCATATGCTGTGGGTGCAGGAGGGGCGGGGGGCGGTGCGCACAAGGGGGGCACCCGGAACGAGGGGTGGTGCAACCCGAGCGGCGAACGGCCCGGGGTTGCACAGCCAGCGCCGCGTCCTCGCATGCGCGCAAAGGTTGGAGGACGCGCGGGCGGGGCGGGACGGGGAAGGGCGGGGCGCAACCCAGAGAAAGGCCGCACGCGAATGGAGGGGTGTGCGCACGAGGGCGGCGCTCCCCCGCGTTCTTGCAAAGGCGGGAGGATGTGCGAGCGGGGCAGGGCGCAACCCGGGCGAGGGCCGCGCGCGAAACCGAAGGGGCGGGCACTCTCTCCGCACCCTCGCGCCCAGTAAATCGACTTAGAAAAATCAATGTAAAGTAGTTAGCTAATAAAACATATGTTATGTTTTTCTTAAAACTCAAATGACGTGTTTTGCCTTTCCTGTAATATTGTTTATGGACTAATAGACGTATTTTCTTTTTCTGACTATCTGAGTTTAAATAGAATGACAGCTCGAAACGTGCCTACTTGGCACCTTCCTTTTTCGGCGCGTGACTGGATGCGGAAAAACCGCAACTCCGAGTCAACTTGAATGTGACGGTCTCTCGCTCTCTATTTCTTTGCATCCCCTCGTTCTCAAATCGAAAATTATCACTTAGAGAGCCGTTCCATTGGCACTGCACGCTCAGCCGGCACGACCGTACCCTGCACTGCACAACGAGCAAGCTATCTTTGTCCTCAGGTAACAGCAAGGGTCCGAGTCACCCATACCCTTCGCGTGTCCTGCCGCTGCGGGAATGCCTCTCAACGTGGGCCCCCAGTCTGGTGTTCGAATAGGCGCATGGGAAGGTGGGAGTCACGTCGACAGACGCTCGCGCTGGCGCGGTACGATCACGAACTCACAAAACGCCCCATTGCGTCTGTTTCGTCTCTCGCAGCGGCTGCACCTCCCGAGTGTACTACATACGTGCTATATCGGCGATAATTGTCTGTCAACGCCCCCAGTACTGTATTCCATTTTCGAAAAGGCCGTTGGAAGAAGTCGTGTGGTTACACTCAAGCTCGAGTCCTCGAATCACACCTTTACACTATCCGATGTTTTTGAAAGAGAGCTGATTCGTCTCATCCTACAATAGCGTTCAATAAAAGAACTCGAGCTTCGAGAGGTGCTGCGGGGATGAGGAAGCACGTCATCGTGGCTTGACAATCTGGTCGCATCCTATTTGGCTTGTCTAATGGTTTGTCGCTTTGCTTGTACTCGTATAGAACTTTTAGTTTTGTATTTTTGCCTTGGTGCTACCTCTGCAATTGCAATTTGTGCATCTTGAGGGTCTCAATCTCTTTATCGTCTCGGCGCAACTGTCAGTTATCTTTTGGGGCTGGTGCTGCGGTGCATGTGCGCATGCGCAGACATCAGAAGGACCCACAGCTGTCAGATCATATCCGAGCGTATTGTCCTGCGGCGCGATGATCTCTTGCCCCCTCAGCAAGAAAATGATATCCAGGAGTCGACGACTAGACGTGGACTGGGTAGAAATGGGTCAGAGTCAGAGCGACTCAAGTTGAATGGATGTTGAACGTTGAGCGTTACAGTCGACCATAGGCCGGATTCTTGGACGTAATCAAGTTCTCCGTCTCCCTGGTTGTGATTGTCTGTTTCGGCGTAGTCGTGATGATATATCCATTAATCGGGCATGCACACAACGCGGTACTACGCCGCAGTCGCACGAGGAGACACGTCCTTTCGAAAGCGGTAATTGGACAAACTGGCGCGTCGACACTGATGCCAAACCGGGATGGAACCCGCTCTTCCCAGCCTGCGGCCGCAGCGATGGCTCCCACAAGCGAACGACGCATGTACAGCTACGCACCTCTCCACTCCCACTATCGCATCGCATAAATGGGCCCTGCACACTCCCACATTCACCCAGAATCTCCCTGATCTAAACCACCGAACATTCCAAGATGTCTTCGCGCGAACAGCCCAGTCGCTTAAACTTCACCACCACACGCGGACGCGGACGCGGACGTGGCGGTCGTCTCAGGCCAGACTATGGCAACAGGTTCTACTTCCAAGGTTCTCGGGGAAGAGGGGGCGGCTTCGCCGCCAAACCCGCCCACGACGTTCCCGTTGAACCCGACCTCAAAGAGGGCCTTGACACGACCAAGATTATTAAAACATTACCCTCACCATCACGCCCCACCGTACCGAAGGATTTTCCCATCGACAACGTGAAATATGTTGCATCGTACAATTGGGTCGACGCGGAGAACCCGACGATGGTGGTCCCAGGTACGGCGCATTCTCTCCCTCAATTTCTTTTTCTCATGTCCTTTGTCAATTCATTGCAGGTTCTCCGGCTATATGGACTGGGCGTGCCGTCCCATTCACGCTGCAGCCTGACGACGGCTCTGTTTACGTCGACCAGAATAGCAGGCAGTTGTCCCAGTACCCGATGCTACCACTCTTCACCGCCGCAGACGCGATTCATGACCAGGAGGCGCCACCGGTCGACTGGCCGACCGTGGACGTCATCACGGATCGAAACGGCCTGCGCAAGCTCCTGCGCTGGCTCAACCCATCGTCAGGCAGAGAGGTGCGCGACTTCAGGATCGACGTCCAGCTTGTCGGGACCAAGACCCTCGTACTAAGCCGTTGGGAGAGGCCCACACACGAGATGCAAACGGTCCGCTCGTATGGGCACGCCTTTGAGGCCGCGATGACACGTGCCGCGCCGGACTGTCCTTCTTCGGGCCATCAACGGGCCATAACCTACGTACGTCGCCGCCACATTTCCTTTCTTAGACAATGCGGGGTTCATTAAACACACACTTCTTGGAATAGGATATGTTCGGCATGAAGATGATAGTTCGGTTCGGTGTCGACGCGTGCTCGCCCAGTCTGGACTCCAGTGTAGCAGCGACGTCCATCGACGACTCGAACCTAGCAGATGCACTCAACAGTGTGAGCATCGAACAAGCACCCACTTCGACGACGACGACGACATCGCCAGCTATCAACATCGTCCGTGCTGGGACGCAAGTTCCGCAAGATGCCTTGGTCGAAGTGGCCTCGCGCTCGGTGTATTACCTCGATCAACACGACTGGAACGAGCTATACCCGCAGCTGGCGCTCTCACAGACGCCGGTGTTCCGCATGGGCGTGCACGAGCGGGGCGAGTTTACTGAGCTACGCGAATGGCAGCTCGAGGGACCCGGCACTCCAGTAAAGACCCGGACAACACGCCAGTTGGGGACGCAGAGGGGAGCCGACGTGCAGGATCTCTCCGCGCAGCGCCGGGAAACGGCCGTACAGATCATGCGGCTTGCAAGGGTGCTCCAGGACGTGCAGAAGCTCGCGGTCGCACGTGGTACGGGCCCAGAAGGCAGCTTCGGTCTCGTATGCGAGGACGGGAAGCTGCGCGTGTACGCGCGCAAGATGGACGGCGACGGTGACGGGAAGGACCTGACTGGGAGCTGCTTGCCGCCTGAGGTAGTCGCCCGGTTTAAGGCCCGGATAGATCGAGACTCGGATGCGTGATACTGTGTAAGGAAACGGGCACGCGGAAGGCGGACGTAAAGGTGACGGGCAGAACAAATGAGTATTGTACAGTGTCGGAAAGTCAAACTCGACAGATTCTGTTGATGTTATTTTCACTTCTCGGAAATAGGAATCCCTGATATGAACAACTATTTATTGTAACCAGACTCCCAACTTTGTCGTAGTCCCGTATCTGGGTAAATTCAACTCGCAATGCCAGTGCGCCGAACCTTATCGATGCCTGACTTGGTCTGCCACAACGTACACACGCAGGGAAGTGTCTGCAACCACCAAAATTCATGATTTCATTGGGGTCACGAACGATCGAAGGGAGTGGATAGTAACTAGCCATATAACCCTCTGGGGAGATTGTCTGTTGTCTTGCTTCATGCGGTCACCGCACGGGTGTAACGGCGGTTCAGCTGGCACTGGCTTACAAACCAAGCGACTCCATGGGTAGCTACACCCTAACAACTATCTTTCCCTAGAACGGACATATGACAGAACTCTAGAAAACGAGGAGATATGTCCAAGGCTTGTACCAACTACCGTACTAATGGCGTCGGCAGTGAGCAACAATCAGTCGGGCGATAGGGCGGAGATTGATGCCACGTACTTGACAGATCAACGCGTCCTCACTGACCGCCACGGTGTCATTCGTTATCTGTATCGGGGGCACCACCTGTGTATGCACGCAGGATAAGAATTCGCGGTCGTATTACTGCGGTTCAAGTTGCGCGACACAAGCGCAGCTGAAGTCCCAGACGTCTACAAATCTCGTTTAAAGACTTGGGATGAACCGCGAGCCCGAAAGTGAGCCACAGAAGGAACGCAATAGATAAGGTCCCGGCGCCCACCGAGTGCCCGTGGCTCCCCAGTCTTTCCAGGGGATGTAGCGCACCGCCACATTGTCACTGGGAGGTGCAGCACCATCAATGTGGGAAGTGGGGCTGACTACGGGAACCAGGAGAACGTGATGCGGTGGTACTAGTGTGATGTCATCCCAATAGCCTTTCGTTTTGAGGGTGGTCAACTGATCCGATGGTGATCTGAAGAACGGGACGGCAACTTCGACGGAGTAGGAGTGCGGGTTCGGGAGAAAAGACAGCGATGGGAGAGGAGGCGCTCTCGTGCTGCGATGTGGACGCCTGATACAAGTCATACACCGCTAGAACCGGGAAACTCCAAAGTCCCTCGAGGATTGCATCTTTAGCGAGGCCACTCACACGGGTAGTAGCAAGCAAGAAATAATTATCAGGGAGAAATAACATGCTTTGGATGGCATCTGAACAGCTGGACTTGGTGTAAATCAGTAGACCCATTCCCTTGTTCCCCGTGGAGGCACTAGACGTACTAGCACTATTTGGCCGGTTTTCCAATTGCATACGCAGAGTTCGTCCATCGGATCCAGGATGGCGAGGTAGTTTGAACAATGCTGAGTTGGATTTTTTCCAAGTCCAAAGAACGCACAAAGTGGTTAGATTCAGAGTGGAGAGGGTCGGCAACTCGAGGATGGGGTTCCCCAGTGGTGAGAGACAAAAAGTGGAAGCGGTCTTCTTTATCTTTATGATGATATATATGAAGAGAAGAATGAGTAACGGGCACAATACGGTCGAGAGCCACTAACCGATGTCATTCAAATACAACGAGAATATCTTGAGAATATCCTCAGAGAGGTCAAGAGCATATTGGTGTGAGACAAATGAAAAGGAGTTCCTATTGTCGCATAGGATACGTAAATTCGATGGAATTTGCACAAAGATGACCTTGTGGCCTCTCTGCGAGACAAAGGTGTTAAAACCTGATGTCCCTTAGTACTGGTAGTAGGAAGTAAACAACTAATATTATACCTGATGTCCCTTAGTACTGGTAGTAGGAAGTAAACGACTAAAGGACAACATTTGTATACCACGACGCGTAAATACCGTGAGTCACGTGGTCCATGAGTGCAGTAACGTGATCCATGTCGTGACCTTCGACCTCCGACAAAAGGTGAGGACGCCGCCCGATGCAATGTCTATATCATATGTGTGTCCGTCAAAGGTGGGCAGTTCTATGTGACGAAGATGCTTCCAGGAGTCGTTGCAGACCCGCAATCTTTCCCTACGCTCGGGAGTAGATAGAAGGCTCAGAGGGCTGTCTTCCATACCGGATCTTCCCAGCTCCGAGTCGAGGTAGTATTGCAGTAAAGCAGACCCCCTGATGATATCGACCGTGCGTTTGCACACCTGGAAAGGCCGCATTAGTTTAGTCGTAACAGTAGGACGGGAAGGACGGAAGCCGTACCCGGTAGCAAGAGGCAAGATCCAGATAATACAGCATCGCGAGGATGTTTGCGATGAGCTCATTGGGCGAGGGTTTGAATAAGTTTCTCGTATGGCGGTCCATTTTTCCAGTCGACCATAATATAGCAGCCGCTGATAGAAGGAAAGGAGGTCCTCCGCCCCCTTGGTCAAAGCACAAGGGCTTTATCTCCGTTTTTTTACTGAAGGAAATGGAAACAGAGTGGCGCCATTCTCCATTCTTCGACCTCTTGCCCCTCACACCCGTTGCGCTCCAGGTTGGTGTGCAGTGCAAGTGCGGAGGCAGCTGATGTCACAGCTTCAGCGGCCGGATAACAAACACTTGTCTGATGAGCTCGAGAACATATCGACGAAGGGGCTTGTGATGACGCGGTACAATCAAAGCTCGTACTCACACACGCCGCACTGCGTCTGTTTCGTCTCCCGCAACAGCTGCACTTCCCGAGCGGACGACATACGTGTTGTATCGGTGATAACTGGATAACCATCCGCCAAAGCCCCCGCCAGTACCGTATTCCATTTTCGAAATGGCCGTTAGAAAAGTTGTGTGGTTACGCACATGCCTCGACTCACACCCTCACACTATCCGGTGTTCGTGAAAGAGGGCCAATTTGTTTCATCCTAAATTGACATCCATCGAGACGAAACGAGCTTCGAGTAAAAACAAACGTAATGCCGAGGGGATAAGGAAGCACGTGTAGAAATGAGCCGCTCGAACGCCTAGCTCTTCATCTTCTCGTACGCCATGGACTGTAGCGTGCCGTTAATCAAGCCGACCAACGCGAGCGATGTCCCACAATAGAGCCCGCCCAAACCCTCGTCGCGGAATATCGGGCGGAAACGCCTGTGGGGCCCACACCAGTCAGTAAAAACGAAACAGAATTACCGAAAAAAGGACGGTGAACGCACTCCAGGGCCCACAGTGCGCCGCGGGCGAATTGACGGCGCGGTGAACGTCTGGATCACCTATATCCGATTGGCCAGAATGGCCGTCACGACACCTTGACGGACCAGAATTGTGTGCGGGAGGGGACGGGAGTGAGGAGTGTTGTGAAAAAAGAGGAGGTCGCGAACTCGCTTCGGCGGAAAAGGACACAAGAAAGAGACGCACGAGAGGAAGTAGACCCCCCAACTGTTCGCTTTGGCCGCAACGTTCGGGCCCAGACCGCGATAAAGCCCGCCCCAGCCCTCGCTGGCGCGAGGCCCGCCGCACGCCAGATCCGGGCTAGGTGCCGCCCTTGGGTCCGCGCGTCGACGTGGGAACTTGACGCGCTCGGGGGGGGACCTTGAACCGTAACCACCATGTGGTGAGGGTTTTCCCACGCTTTGGCGTGGGCAAGGATGGGTTGCAAAAAACAGAACACACACTCAGAAACTTGCACCCACGGAGAGACACCACCGACCCCCCGGGGGAGGACCTTTAAACCCCCAAATTAAAAGACCAGCTGAGAACACTAAAACCAAAACCGGTATTATAAAAATGGGATGCACGAAATCAGAATCTATACACCAACTAATCACGCTAGAAAACCAAAACCAACAACCACATACAGCTTACTTGTCGGAAAATTTGGGAAGCGGGTTATAATGTATTATAAATGATATAATGTAATATAACGGCACCAAGATATTATAACCATTATAAGATAGGCTGCTTCTGATAATCGGCTTTATAATCATGCTTGTCAGTTGCTTTATTATGCAATTATAAGGCCCGATGGATCACGGCATTTATTATAAGGGATGCGTGGTATTACCAGATTGATTCACGATTATAATGCATGATACAATTATAACCCTCCTTACAAGATTAACTTAAGGCAGAAGAAATCAGGAACCCACACCCCTTATATAAGCAATTCGACACCCACCACCGCACATCCTACTCCTCCTATGCAACACCGATTTTGGGTATTTTTCTCTAATGGGAGTTTAGAAGACCTAATTAGCTTGCATTTGGAAAGAGGGATTTTTAAATTTCTCAAAACTGGGGGTACAGTAGGGTCTAGAAACTACTTTTTATAAAAACCATTTTTAAGCGTTTTCAAGTTGAAGGAAACAATAATCAAAAGTTGGTCCGATGGATTTGTCCAATCATGTGACCTAAATATAGTGACGTAATCCTACAACACCCTCCAATGAGAATCCCGTCTCCAGAGCAGTAGAGCCCCAGGAAATGCCCCGAAAGCCCCGCATAACACAGGCCCATACCCGCAGGGCCGAAATGGTGCGTCTTGCCTTGCATCCGTTGGGCGCAAAACCCCCTGTGGCAGGATTTAGTCACATTGAAGCGGGTGAGCAGTCACCAGTCCGGACGTGAGGGCACACTCACACAGTGGACAGAAACCGACAGCAGTGAAGACCTAGATCCAGAACTTGCAAGTTTCTGTCAAAAATTTAACCTTGAACCCCAAGTTCAGGACTTTGAAAGTGACACAGATGGAGACGACACACCTGGATCAGACGCCAATCACGACCCTTCCAATGAGCCAGAGATTGCTGAGCAATCGGAACTTGAGCACTTCAGTGCGGTTCTTCAGTGCGCTCAGCAGATCGCCATCTGGCTAGAAAAAGAGGAAGTCAGGTCAAGGAAGCGCAAAACTCCAAGGAATTACACAGAAAAGTCACAGAAGACGTCATACCAGCACAAAAGAGCGAGGTTGCAGCTTGCGGAGAAGGGATTTCTTGGAGTCTTCGAATACACTGGTCTCCAGAAACACACAAGAGTCCAAAACGCGGGCAATGGAGCAAGTGACCTGATACAAGAGCCATCAGCCAAAGAATGACCTGTCCCGGAAGAAGAAGAAGAAGAAGAAATACTTATCCTGGAGGAAGAAGAACCACCGGATGAAGGAACAGTCGACGCAGACATCAGCGTGGCTGCAGCGATGTCCACTAGCGTGACGGCCGCAAGTGCGACGTCCACAAGTGTGACGGCCGCAAGTGCGACGTCCATAAGTGGGACGGCCGCAGGCGCAATGCCCGCAAGTGGGACGGCCGCAAGCGCAATGCCCACAAGCGCGAGTGGGATGGCCGCAAGCGCAACATCTGTGAGCGGGCAGGGAGACTACACCAATAGCCCTGTTCATGCTGAGGCTTGCCGTGCCGTCGATGCAATGCTTGAGGACCTGCGTCGGGGGCATGCTGAGACGATGATGGGCTCTGCTGGGACTCCTCTGTCTGCCACTGACCGGGCCCTTAACCTGTGGAAAGATCGCACTGCCTTGTGCGCGGCCTGTGTGAAGCTCACCGATAAGTGCAAAGACAGATGTCTTGATGTCTTCTTTCGTGCCCGCATTATGGCGATGGTTGGCGTCTTGAACCTTTATCTCAACAGTTCCTACACCTGGAGAAATGCGTCGTTAGTTGCTGCAAATGTCCGTAATCAGGGTATAACGCACGCTCGCAACCTCTGCAAGTGGATTCTCGACTTCGTCCAGTCCGGACGTCTCCCGCTCCATCGTTTTGGCTGAGCAAGATGGACGATTCTTGAAGACAAAGACATATCGCAAAGCCTTCAGCTCCAGCTCGGGGAATGTGCAAAGTGTGTCATGAACCATCCAACTTAGGTCATGACTCAAGAGTTCAGGCCGGTCCGGACCGGTCCGGTATTATGTAATCAACTTCCTAATTAGGAAATCCGAGGTCGGAGTTTGAAATTATACTCCGAAGGTCACGTGATCTGTCACGTGATTAGTTCCTTGTAGAAGGTTCTACAACCTTCTACAGACTTCTACCAGTTTCCACAGAAGAACTGCGGAAAAGGTCACCAGGTCTCAGAGAGACTATTGCCATTGGATGGTATTTATAGAGCTTCCACAGGCTTCCAGGACATTCCCAGAGAAACTATTGCCATTGGATGGTAATTATAGATCTTCTACGAGTTTCCAGAGTATTCCATTATGTAAACACTATGTAGCCAGGTATATAAGCTGGCGCAATACAACGGACAGTCCCTCAGACTGTCCACTTGTGAACTCCCACTTGCAAGGTCATAGTCTACTGCATTGCTCCCTCTCTCCACTCTGCTCTGCCTTCTTGCCCCCTTGCTTGTGTTTAAAGCTATCCTCTCTGCCTTCTTCATCGTCTTCTTCCTTGTCCCCCATATCCCTCGTCTTCATCTTAAGTGTCCCAAGTTTACCAGACTTACTTGATAGTAAGTCATCACAAAGCGTGGGTATATCAAGGCAGCCGATGTCGTGAGGATTGTCTCAAGCCCCGAAATGCAGGCAAGCTTGAGGCGGATTGGAGTTTGCAAGCCGATGATCACCGAACGGACGGCTTGCAACTGGCTGAAACACCGAAACCAAAGGGCAATGGGCAGTCGCTCATGGTTTCGGACTTCCTAACCGTTGAGTGGGGGCGCCTCAGTCATGGAAATGAGTGCGTCTTTTCTCTCAACTTGTGCCTCCTCTATCTCACTTGTCTAAACACACACAGTGATGCCAGGGTCTTATTCAAGGCAGGGAAGAATCGGGAGGGTTACTTTGGCGTGGACCAACTCCACCAACAAGTCGACCGGGCTATCGATGTTTTCAAGGACAAGACAAATGGGTGGGCCCAAGCCCTCTTTATGTTTGACAATGCACCAAGTCACCAAAAACGGGCACCCGACGCAATATCAGCTCGGAGGATGGTAAAAAGTGAGTCCTTTTTATTCGGACCATTGTGCTCACATTGACAACTCCTCAGACCCAAAGCTTGGTTGGACGCACCACAAGGATGGCCCACTCATGCGCCACGGCTTCAACCCACAGACAGGCGAGCCCCAACCATTTTATTTTCCCCCTGATCACCCCACCATGCCTGGATGGTTCAAGGGCATGGAACATATCATCCGGGAGCACGGTCTCTAGCCAGAGCGAGGCCTTCCTGTTGAGTGCCTCAGTTTCAAGTGCCCAGACGCACGCATCGATTGCTGCTGTCGCCAGCTTTTATTTAATCAACCTGACTTTGTATGCCAGAAATCACAACTCGAAGAACTGATCAAGTCGCGCGGCCATCTGTGTGATTTCTATCCAAAATACCACTGCGAACTAAACTTTATAGAGCAGTATTGGGGTGCCGCAAAACTTCGGTTTCGCGTTGCTGGTCATGCAAGAACCCTTGATGAGATGGAGAAAAAAGTCATCGCTTGCCTTGATGACATCCCCCTACTCCAAATTTGACGGTTCATTTTTTTCTCTTCTTTTCTCAATCATGTCTGATATTGGATAGATATGCCAACCGCTCCGCTCGATTTATTCACACATACGAAGAAGGGCTCTCGGGTGCTTAGGCCGCATGGGCAAATTGAAAGTATCATGGCCATAGGACTCTCCCACTGGATATGGTTACTCAAATAAAACAGTTGTTAACTACATAGAGATGTGCCCCAATAAGTGTTTTAATTTCAGAGTTCCCCTTCGTCGTATCCCTCGCGTTTTCGTATTTTCGGGCCCACTACCCCCCAGATTTGTCCAACCCTAACCTAGGGTTGGGGCTTACATAAGGGGTGTGGGTTCCTGATTTCTTCTGCCTTACTCTCACTTTCTTATAATGTAATTACTTTCTTATTTTCCATCTTATTTTCCATATTTTCATCTTAGCTTCTAACCCTCTTTTTATTAACCTCCTATCGAGCTATGTAGCAACAGTAAGTAACACCTGGGTCCAACAGCGCATAACCAAAGTGGATCCATCCTCTAGGACTGAGTCATCGCTGAGGTATCACTGAAGGACGTCGACCGGACACTGGCTAGTGACAAGCCAGTTCTGGTTCTTCCGGGCAATGTTGACAGAGGCGCAGACGTGGTGATCACGTCGAGCGTGAGGGCACACATAGCCTCGAGCTCGAGTTCGCAGATCTGGAATGCAAGGGTGGCGGCAAAGGGCAGACAAATATACCCATGAGCAAGCGGCAGCGGCAGCAAAAATGATGACACATACCCCTTGCATATTCCATGGCCCAGCATCCTTCGTGCATCTTGTACTGCTTGGCGACGCCGCGGTGCATGAGGTGCACGTCGCCAGGGTGGTACCGCTCCATTTCAAGGGCACCAGGCTGGAACGCCCACTGTTCCCCAACAAGGATATTGAAATAGTTGTCGGTGGGGTGCAGACCCAAGTGGCCTTCGGTGCCAAGCGGCGTGCCAAAGATGATGAGGTACTCGGTGACGCTGGCGTGGATGATGTACATCGCCCCCATCGCACCCCCGGCATTGTTGAACACCCATTCCGAGCTGTCTGGGTTGATGGTGGAACTGCTAATGCGCGAGTGAGCAGGTGTATGAGAGCAGTGGTGGGGTTGGCACCTACGAAGACTCGAGGTTCGGAGCTCTCACCGTTGCGTCCAGCAAGGCCCGGGCTTTCTTGAGCTTGAGGGTGTACACTTCTTGTTAAAGAGGGGGGAGGGGGGTAGCGCTGAGCCCGGCCTCCCCCACGCTAGTCAGTAAAACAGCGAAACTGAAAAAATGATGGTGAACGCACTCAGAGCCCACGGTGCACCGTGGGCGAATTGGGTGGTGCAGTGAATCTGGAGAGACATCAGAGAATGACGACGATGAGGAGGTTGGCAGAAAGATAGGGAGTGGTGTCACAGTAATAGTCGACGTTGCATTGTCAGTCATAGAAGAGATGACATTGTGTCAATGTCAGAGGAGAGAGCGAGAGAACACAACGTCAAAGGGCAATGTTTGAAGTCCCAACTTTCACGTGACTAATGTAAAACCAATCTGGAAAGATTATCCCACGGCTCATATTATTGTCGCACTTCATGGATAATGATTGATTCGAAAATATAGGATAAGCGATGGCACATATATATTCTACCCCTACTTCTTGGCTGCTTTCTTAGTCTTCGGTTTGCGAGTGGACCGTTGGGACCGTCGCTCGGGCTGCACCACAACGTTCTGCTCATGACAAGACTCATGGGTGTCTGCGTCTGTTACACTAATAAGTTTGTCAGTTTCCATGTCTTGTACAGGAGACGAGGAAGTTGGAGGGTTGGAAGTAATAGATGTAACTTCTGCTTGGTGAAGGCGTTCAACCAGGTCCTCAACATCTTCAAGGCCCTGGTGGAGGGAACCTGAGCCCGAGGACGAAACAGTTGAGGCCTTTGCGAAGACCCGCATATCAAACCAAGCGAATAGATCCATGCGGTAGTTATCTGGGAAACGAAGGATGGCCTGCTTGTATAACTTGAAGTGTTGGTCCCAGTTAACGCCACTAGCGCCCTCAGTCTTCGAAAATGACCGATCTTCACTGCAGGCATATATGAGCTGTACCGGGGTTATTAAGTTAGCAAAGGAGTACAAAAAATGAATCATAACTACTTACAAGTGTGGCTGCCATCACGATCATCCCCGGAGTGGTCTTTCCCACACTCCAGAGGACCCCCTTTGTCGAGCATTTCCTACCACCGACATCCTCACTGCCATCAAGTGAGGAGGGGCCATACAAGATTAGTTTAAGGAACTAATAAAGTGTTAGTGGCATGTACAACTAGAAAACCGTCATACGTACTCTCACAATTGGCTCGCACTGGAGTGGGCGGGTACTGCTGGTATCGTGGTTGGGAAACAAAAGCTGTGGCCAAATCAGAAACTGTGTGCCTGGCTTTTCTGGGTTTTCGAGGAGCCTTCGCAGCGCAGGAGCGTTTTTGTGGTCAAAAGTTTTCATGAAAAAAGTAGGGTTGACGTTGAGCAGAGTTCCTGCAAAGGTGCGCACCAAGTGGACTGAATTTGCTCGTTCCTGGTTTAATTGCCTGAAGAACTACACAGATCGATCAGACACGGGAGGGTGTGCAAAGACAATTGAAACTTACGATCGTCTTGAAGGTCTCCCTTCGATTGGGGTCTGCAAGCGACTGCTGAAGGTGTGGCGCAAGATCCAGATAAAGCTCCGCAATGACACCACGGGCTTCGGCACAGGGATCGGAATAACGGTTGGGATTGAGTGGATCAAAGCCTTGAGGGGAAAGGGATATCGAGCATTGTCTTGCTGACCCAGAGCTCCCCGACCACAGAAAACCTACCCCCGGCAAGCGAAATTTCCTTCGACTCTCCAGATAATGATGACCCCCCTGCGGTCCTCACTGTTTTCGTGGACTTTCGAGAGGTTGCCATTTCGTCAAGGTTGATCTTCAGTCCCTTGTACTTCTGGGCAAGTTTCTGGTATTGGATCTGGGAAGTCTTGAGCATCTAGAAGCGACGATACACCAGGTCGAATTAGCATAAAAACATCTACGACATCACAAGACTGACATCGCGCAGCTGCTGAGCCGTCAAGTTGTCAGGTACAGTAACCGCGGTGGCCTCTGATTTGTCTTCTGACTCTGAACTGTCAACACGGAGGTCGTCGTATTGTGAGTCTGAGGAAGGCGATTCATCGTCGGAAGTCATGGGAAAAGCTAACGGTAGATCTGCTCGTGTCAATGAGAGGGGTGATGGAGTCAGTGGATCAGTTACTGTAAGCATAGACAACGATAACTCGTTGCCTTTAATCCTTCTAATCAACTTTCAATCGCCGAGTAAAACGTTTGAACTAGAAAGACCACATACAAAGTCATCTGGCATCTTGACATAAAATGAGAATCTGGGGTGCAGCACAAGTAGACGTAATCTACCCACTATTAGCGAGTGCGCCGACATCTTGTCTGCAATGAAGACATCAACCGGTGCGAGGTCATGATAGTTTCCTGGGCAAACCTGTGCAATTCAGACCAGGGGGATCCCGCAGACTAGTCTTCGTTGTTCCTCGCCTTTGGTGACTTAGAGAAAGACTCTTGTGGGATACGAAGAAAGCTGGCTGCGATCATGAATACCTTTTCCGTTAATAGTGAAGCTTTAACAAACCGGTCGTGATTGAAGAGATTTACCCCCTGATGATCGGAGAAAAGGACCCAAGTTTATCGGGCACATGGTCGCCATGCTAGTACTTACATGTGATGACCTCATCGAAGACATATGTGATAGCGACAAGAAGATTCCTGAGCGTCACTGGGGTCAAAGGTTCCTCCGTCCTTGTTGATCAATTGTAAGTTAACTTTAATTGATTTCCCATGCATATTATTCCAGTAATATCATCACCTGCCCGTGTTCTTTGTCTGATCACCAGTCACCCCCCACTATTCCTGCTCTTCGCTATCTCTGTACTGTACTTATGCCAAAAGCAAGTGAATTCCCAGGCAAGAACAAGAAATGTCAAATATGTCACAACCAATTCCGCATCCAAGGTTATTTGGCCCATATCAAGAAGTGTGCGAGAGAGCAAGATGAGCGGCAGGGGGAAAGAAAGTACGCAAGGGCTCTGAAGAAGAGACTTCGTTCACTGGATACTCTTAGTACGTGATAGTCACACTAAACTTACATTCGATATACGTACTGACCGTTTTTTCTGAATCAGCTCCAGGTGCCGCCATTCCAGACGAACCCCTATTACCCCATGTCTTCGCTGCTGCTGAACCAATGGACCTTGACATGGGATGGGGAATACCAGGTGCGCTATACATCGATCTTCCTACCTAGTGATCGATGTGATCATCCACTCAGCGCGTGAACCTACACCCCCTTCTGTCGCACAAACGACTGGCTCTTCTGGTGGCCTGAGAACACATAAATTTACAGTCGAATACCATCCAAAAAGTGGATGAGCGTCTGAAACACGATTTCTCGACGAGGACAACCGCAGACACCGACTTCCCAACCCCTCTCTTAATGCGGAGCCGTGGCAGCCGTTCTTTAAATCCCACAAAGACTTCGTGTTCTCGGATGTTCTCATGGAGGTTGGGATGAGCAAGGATCAATACAACTGTCTCTATAAGGCTCTCAGAACGAGTATTGATGGCAAGGGCCCACTTTCACTCTTAAAGTATTCAGAAATGAGGGGTGCATGGGAGCGTGCATCGTCTCAACTGACTCCTGTAAGCCCACGAACTGTATTAAACTTATATTCTTGACCATTTCAAGTGACAGTTTAATTTCGACAATATTTCAGTCCCATACAAGGGTGTGGACCAGATGTTCGCGATGCCTCATTGCCCACTATGGAACTGGGCGGTTGACCTCATCTTGGACCCACAATTAGCTCCGCATTTTGAATGGGATGCGCAGAAGGTTTTTAAGCATGATGGGGAGAATGTCACTCGTGTGTATGATGAACCTTGGACCGCGGACACGTTTTGGAATTTTCAAGTACGCATATTATTCTTTGTCATTTTCTTATAGTAGTCGAATGCATGTACTCCTTTTGTTGTTGAACCAATCGTTACAGTCCCAGATCCCCGAGGGTGCGCGTCTGTTGTGCTTCATCCTCTATGCAGATAAGGTGAAGCTGTCAAGCTTCGGCACAGAAATGGCCTACCCAGTGGTCGCACGCTGCGCGAATCTTCCAACTGAGATTCAGAATGGCCATGGCGTTGGCGGTGGACGTGTTGTCGGATGGTTGCCAAATGTAAGTTCCCTAGCGGATAATAGGTATCTGATGTTGGACTGTTCTCGGTCTAGGTCCCGGAAACTCCAGAGGACTCTAAGAAGCCGGCATTCATCAACTTCAAACGCAAGGTCTGGCATCGCGCATTTCGCTGCATCATTGAATCCATTATTGAGAAATCTAAGGTGGGCTGCTGGCTTCAGTATGCTGATGGCACTCAACATTTATTTTTCCCTAGCATCATCATATTATCCGCCAACTATGAAGAACAGTAAGTTCTTTATTCACTGACATCACCTGAATCGGCTGACCCCAATGTATTAGATGCGTTATGTCTCTCATCTGGGGCTATCTTGGCAAACTGCCCTGCCTGATTTGTTGCGTCCCTAAGGATCAGCTCGCTGACAATTCAAAGACTTGGCCGCTGAGGACAGCGGCACATGTAAAGCAAATTCTTAGAGAAGTGCGAGCCCTCAGCAAGAGCGATCACGAGAGTCATCTCTCGAAACATGGTATTCGTGATGTCAATGTGAGTTTTTATTATTATTTCGTCTGTTAACTATGCGTAACTGTGAGTCCAGAATGTGTTCTGGCTTGTCAACAATTCGGACCCACATCGCGCGCTATCCTTTGACAGGCTTCATTCGAACAACGCTGGCTTATTCGGGCACCATTTATGGCAGAGGTTCAAGGATTTGGTTTCTCGAAATCGCGACGCTGCAGCGAAAGTCGACCAACAGTAATATGTTTCCCATCTTATCTAAGTCGGTGTCCCAGCGGCCAACACCACTTCATTCCCTCAGGTTTGGTTGTGCGCCTCGCTGGTGTGGCCTTAACCACTTCCCTGAAGTGATGAAGGTGAGTTTCACAGACGGCACAAAGTTCAAGGATATATCCAAGGTGTGTCAACTATATGTGGCTTTATTGTGTCAACTGACCGACTCGGAATCACCTCAGGTTGTGGTCTTTGCTGCACAAAATATTATTCAACGGAGTGAGGACAAAGAAGGGTGGCAGTTACTACTCTGCTTACAAAGCTTTTCCGTCTTGGATTTGCTTTTATCTTTTGAGGTACACACAGAGAAGACGATTATGGCTGGGCGGAATGAACTGGCGAGGTTCGGACGCCTCATGAAGGTATTGATTTTATTTTTTTGGTGACTCCGTGGTGTCGATCTATTTAATAGGCCTACATTGAACTATCTATGGCATCGTTGGAAGCTACGGCTAACAAGGTCAGAGACTGGAACTACCCCAAGATGCACGCGTTGGTCCACAGCTTCAACGATATCGAAGTGAAAGGTGCTTCACGCAACTACAACACGAAGCCGAACGAGAAACTTCACGGCCCCATTAGGAAGTTGTACAATCGGACCAATTTCAAGAACGTTGCGTCTCAGGTTTGTCGCATGCATTGTCTTTATTTATTTCTGACAATGTTCCCAAATATAGATCTTAAATCAGGAACACCTTGGGTTCGTTGCGGCGCTGATTCGGAACCAAATCGACGAACTTGACTTAGACGCAGCTGCACGTGAGCAGGCGACGAACGACACTGACTTGGAGCCTGATCCAGACGAATTGGGGAGCACACAGGCACAACATATTGGTTCCTCCCTAGAACCCCCGGCACATGACAGCTCATCATTGTCATGAACTAGTATGCCGCGTTCATGACTTAGTTATACCAATGTACTATCAATAGTACTTGCCACACTCAAAGAAAGGGTACTATCAAGTTGTCCGACTAGGACCCTTGGTTCCACCTCCCATATAGTAGGAAACCTGGGCTCTATGGTCCCACCATGTCCGTTTGCGCAAAAGTGATGAGTAGAGGCATCCACAATATCGCGTTTTCATTGTCGCCTGATGTTTTTGGATGATTTAACTTGTTATTATTTGTGGACAGAGTCCAAACAAATTACTAACAAGTAAACAAGGATCTATTATTAGTATTAGAAGGTTCTACGACCTTCTATAGCCTTCTACCGGGTTCTACAGGATGTACTGCGGAGAGGGTCACAAGACCTAAGAGAGACTAATGCCATTGGATACTATTTATAATGCTTCCACTGTATTCCAGAGTATTCTACTGCGCACAGACCATGTAACTAGGTATATAAGCTAGCCTAATACTACGGACAGCCCTCAGACTGTCCACTTGTGACAACCACTTGCTAGACTCCCCCGTCCCTTCTCTACCACCATTGAGTTGAACCTTCCCTTCGCAGTCCTGCTCGTGCTCAAGCCCCTACTCTTGTTCCTCCTAGTCACCCTCCTCCTCTTCCCTATTGTTCGTCGTCCCCTTCCGAGTTCCAAGCGTAATCGGCCTCACTAGTCAGTGAGTCCTTCACAATCATATCAAAGGAGAAACACGACATTTGATGCTGGGGTCGTTATCTTGCGATCGCAACAGCACCCTGTTACACTAGAAGCTGTTGGAGACCTTGCGGCCCAAAATCCGACTTTTAAAAACTTTCATGTGAATCTCACGGATTGGTTGACTGCCAATCTGCCTCTGTATGGCTTCAGTTTCGCACCAGGCTCTATGCGCGTTGAATTCCAGGCTGATGACCAGGTGAGTTTCGCATCTGATCCGGTATTTTGGCTCATAGTCTTTTAAGATAACTGAATACAGGTCGATGAAAGTATGTTATGAATCGAAGGTCGACTGGCAACAATACCTGGACTATCTATATTGTAGTCCAGGCTTCCATGGCCGCGAGAGGCACAATTTCGTGATTCTCAAGACAACAACGGGGTTTATTTTTGCGCAACTTGTGTTTATATTCACTATTTCAGTTGCAGAGTGTAAATACCCACTTTGCATGGTATGCCCCCTTGATATAATACCCACGGGCCAATCGCGGGTCAGCGATCGCGATTTGAGGCTTCATCGTCTCCACGCGAGGCAATCGACGGAGTTCTTTTTTGCACAATCAATTGTGCACGGTGCCCCACTCATTCAAGACTTCGCTAAGCTTGGCGACTACTTTGTGATGGACGTTGTTGACCACACCGGTGACCTGTTCCTCCGTTGCGACAAAATATTCGGATGGTAATGTATTCGCGATTCTATTCCATCTGATTTCTTGGCTTATTCCCCCCTTGAGACTACCGACTGACTAAGTCTAGGACTATTACGCACAGTAAGACTCATTTAATTGGTTTGTTTTCCCGTGGCTGATCCATTTATCATGGCAGGCCTTTTTTTTTGTAGACGTTTTGTAGTTCCGAATAGATATACTACACCCCCTCTCAAGACCAAAGATGCGACGTTAAATAATAGCCATCACCATTGTACGAGGTACTGCCTCGCGCCTGCTACCGTTAATCGAATTGGGGGGCCTCACTGGCCGTCACTGCGCCCGACGACATGCCCAAAGATTGCATGACGCACATCCAAGCCACACGAACTCACCCCGCTCCTGGTCATCTTTTGGCTTCACAAGGAGTGGGATATTGCTAAAGGACAAACACGTACGCATTCCATTCTGTGCCAACGACGTGTGAGTGCAAACAACAGTACTAAGGCTATCTACTCACTCAGCATCCCGTTGCTGCGCGCGAGCGCGTATGCATATCCAGCAGTCGCAGGGGTCGATCGGTCGATCGGCGACGTGCTAACGATCGGGTGGGAAGCGTCAATTGGGGACTCCACGCCAGCGCAGGAAAACTCACCTGTCACGGAATCAGGACGTAAATCGTGCATCCCCAAGGGGCGGGTAAGGTCCCTTGGAACACGTTGACGTCTTGCAGGTTTAGGGGGGACGATGGTGGCACAGGAGTTGAAGGAGCCGTGGGAGTCGAGGGAGTTGAAGGAGCCGCGGGAGTCGAAGGAGTCAAAGGAGCCGTGGGAGTCAAAGGAGCTGTGGAAGTTGAAGGAGCTGCGGGAGTCGCAGGAGCCACAGGAGTGATGATGGGCCCAGTGACAGGCCCTGCGCATACGGATTTTCAGAATCTGGCCGCCTTCCTTCGTGAAAGGGACTCACCAACGCTCAGTAGGACCAACTTGATGCACTTTTGCAGCATGTCTGGGTCTGGGGTTTGCGTTCTTTTCTGTGGGTTTGAGGCACTCGGATGCATGACTGGGTGACGAAGAAAAAACGAGCACTCGGGCGCTCGAGTCAGGCTGCCGCATGCAGACTGTGCCGAACGCTTACTTACACGTAATGGCTTTTTTGAACACTAGCAGCGTGCGCCAGTCGTTCTACTATCCCATGCCGTGCCAACTGACAACGACAGCAAACTGATTCACCTCAACTCAATGGATGGTACGTCGTGTCCCCGCTCTTCTCCCCGCCATAACACTTGCTTACCTACCTCGTTTCAGAACACCCACCCCTCCACTGCATTTACTACGCATGTAGTATGTCTTTCTCTTCGTGTCGTTGACTGCGTAATTAATTGACACGAATAGATGCCTGAGTCGCGTGAAGATTCTGTTTACCTCACCAAGCTCGCTGAGCAGGCAGAGCATTATGAAGGTGGTTTACGCTACTACATTTTCGTCTGCTCACTTATTTCCACAGAGATGGTCGAGAACATGAAGCGCGTCGCCTCGTCTGACCAAGAACTCACTGTTGAGGAGCGTAATCTACTCTCTTTGGGATAACCTCACCCTATGGACTTCGGACATGCAGGACTCAGGTTTGTAGTCAATCAGCTGTGTACGCACGATATGACTAACCACACGATCAGACAAGCCCGCAGATAAGGAAGAGGGCGCTGAAGCTGCTGCTGATGACTTGCAAATGTTGGGCACGTGCTTACCAGTGATGGCTTTCGTCTAGTTGTAGCGACAACCCGGCTGTGAAGCGTGCTTGCTTTCTGTTTGTCTGCATCTCCCCCTTTTCCTCATACTCACATCACCCCTCGTACCTGCCATTCAACATACCTCCGTAATTCCACTTCTTTTTTTGTCGATTATTCACTTATTCTCGTATGTGGCTGACGACCCCCTGCTGACGACAAACCCCCGACCACACATAATACTCTAGCATCAACTTATAAATAGATTTGAACGTTATTTTAATCTTAGTTATAAAAAGTAAAGAGTCTTAGAATAACTATTTATAATGTGCATTCTCGATAGTGCGACCTCTTGTAATGCAATGTAGTCATGTGACCACTCTTATAATAAGTTATAATTATGTGGGAGATCTTGTAATATTTTATAATCCGTATTATACATGCAAAAAATGCTTTGTAATTACCTAAAAAGGTAATTACAAGCTAACTCAATTATAAGGCCCGCCTGAATTTTCCGACACTTGTAACAATTAATAAAACACCATATACACAACATACATCATACTGTAGTGATAAAACAAAAGAAAGATGAAAACACTGAAAGACCTAAGGGCAAAAATCCAAAATCCAAAAACAACAAAAAAGAAGAAAAGGAAGAAAGTGAGTGAGAGTGAGTGAGAGTGGGAGAGAGAGAAAATCAACAAGAATGAAAAAAATAATAATGAGAGTGAAATACAGGAGACAGGGGTACAGGAAACACACCAAAGAGCCAGTAAGCAAACTAAACAAAAAAAGGATAGTCCTGCAAAGCAAAACAATATACATGACAAGACACAATGAACACCCCCCCCCCCATGTTACGTGTCTATCAGCACATAGCTCGACTTGAGTGAAAGATAGGTGACACAATGGGTCAACGACTTAGCGATATGATGGCCTTCTGTGGCACATGATCGTGAGAGTATAACAGCAAGCCCTACTTGTGGGACAATACTGACTTAAGGGTAAGAATAACGAGGCAGACTCCTATCAGGAGGGGTGCAAGACTTAGACTAATGAAGAGAGCCAAGATGGATGATGATAGGATAGATTCAAGAAGACCAAGCTGCAAACTATGGCGCAGATTGGTTAACCTTATATACATATATGCAAGGGCTTTAAAGCACCTCTTAAAGGGTAGGTAACCAATCACATATAGTATGGTTATTGTAAGTGTCCGTTCAAGTCATACAGTAAGAGCCAATCACATCCTCATTGCTTATCGTACAGTACTGGGTTATCGGAGCCGTTATCTGTGAGTCACGTACCACTATCACATGCCACCGGTCCAGGGATACGAACTACCCGGGATCCGTATCGTAACATCACCCCCTTTTCAAGGAGGATGCCCACATCCTAGTAGCCTCGTTCACGTCGGTATTCTTGATGGTCGGAACGCTCCCAGAGTATTTCTGGGTCTCCAAGCTGTCGTCGCTCCTTCTCCAAACGAGCAAGGGCGTCGGCCTGGTGAAGGTGCACGGCGCATAACAAATGCCAACCGTAAAGGATGGCGATGCCTGCCTTGAGTTCTTTGATGCGTTGTTCAAGATGCTGCTGGTCTTGCATCAGCACTTGATACCTGCAAACCTTGGCTATAATGGACTTATCTTTCAGTGCCTGGAGGCACTGATCCATCACCGGCTGTTGGGGATGCCCCCACTCTATCTTCTTCAACTCTTCTTCCATATACTTGGGTGGCCTTGGTAGAACGGCTCTTGGACTTGCATAGAATGGGGACACATAGACCCGGTCCATTTGATCTGTCCCCATAAGGATGATGGGGTCATCACTCTCGATGAACTGGTACCACATGGCCGGTCGAGTGACTTCTTGAATGGTGAGGGGAGCAGGGATGTAGTTGCTCCCTGCGTTGTGAGTCCACCCCATAGGAGTCTTGGCCTCAAAAGGCTGCTTGAGTGGGTCTTCAACAGGGTCTCGCCATTTATGGCACATAATGGGTCAGCCATGGATCAGCGATGGCTTACATAATTGATGGGCCAGCCGACGGGTAGAATCTCCCATAACTCATGGACAGCCGACGTCGGCCGACATCGGAGAATCTTCCATATTTCATGGGTCAGCCGACGTCGGCTGGCGGACCAAGGCATATCAGAACATAGAGAGTGTGAGTCGGACCAAATC
>WTXK01000648.1:0-23795 GCA_025769895.1 Lactarius psammicola
GATGAAGCAAATGATGAGAGGAGTGGACGGGGTGGTGAGGTTTATATCCTCCAGGATTCTGACGGCGCTAGGATTTTGCCAATGGAAATTTGTAATGAGTTGGTTGGCATGTATGTGGCTGGCTGGTTCCCAGCTGTCATGTGCTTCGGAGAAACCCTTCCATCTGATCAGGTACTCCATGTGTCCACATTGGCGTCTAGAGCTCATGATTTGTTCCACTTCCCACTCCAGTTCTCCATCAACCAGCTCTGGGGAAGGTTCTGTGAAGTTGGGTCCATGTTCTGGGGTTTCTCTATATGGGGTAAGGAGTGACGCATGGAAGACGTTGTGAATCTTCCATTGGGGAGGGAGTTTAAGGCGATAGGAAGTGTGTGAGATGGCGGCTGTTACCAGGAACAGTCCATAGTGCTTTGGGGCTAGCTTGGCAGTGGGGTGTGTCGTGTTGAGGTTCCTGGCATCTAGCCATACCTTGTCCCCAACACAATAGGGGATGAATCGCGTGGGTTTCTTGGTCATGAGTTCCTGGGAGCGCTTTATTGCTTCTTGTGCCTGTTGCCTTGCTTCTTTGATTTGCTGGAGCTGCTCATTGACTGATGGGGCCTTGGAGATACGTGTTACGCCCTAGCAGGGGCGTTGTGCAAGGAGTGGTTCAAGGGTTTTCGAGTGTCTGTGAAGACACACACTAATAGATGAGCAAAGACGTCTATTGTCTGTGATGCTACGACTCTAGTAGTGTCTAATAGATGTTATGCACAGTGTGCACAACTGACTTAGTGGCAGGACACCTAGTCCGAAGTGTAAGACACTTCTCTACGCCTAATCTTGGTGGCGAACTAAGTCAATCAGGTGTGGCGTTGTTATAGTACAACTGCAAAGACTTCGAAGGAGGGTTTGACCCGATTAGAGTCGAGAGAGGTGGTTCACAAGACGAGAGAAGGACTGTTCACACCAAAGGTACGAAGGCAAGGTTGCTAGATTGCAAACGAAGCCAAGTCTGGCTTCTTACAGTGTAAAGTACAAGTATATATAGTGCTCAAGTCACAAAGACGAACACACAAGGACAGACATATGCAAATGTTGTTATCTGGGGTTTTCTTATCCGAAGCACAAGACAATAGGAGATAAACCACATATAGGACAAAGGGGACACACCAATGGAGTAACAAAGATAACAGAACCGAAGCAAAGGTAAGTGACAACATACATGTGAAAGGGACTGAAGCGTCCGGATCATAACATCACCTCCTCTCTAAGTCCATCTTCCCTAAGATGCTTCAGGGTCAATGAGATCGTAAATGTCACTGTTCTGATTGTCAAAAGAGGGAGAGCGAGTGGTGGAGCGACACTGATGGCGCTTGAGAAAGTTGAAGGGGCCATATACCTCGCACTTCTTGCACTGCTCATACTTGGGGCAGTCGATCTCTTTGTGTGCACCTTGAGAGAAGCACTTGCTGCACCAAGATGAAACTTGAGGGGCAGGCCACAGACAGTCATTGGGCCAGTGTTCTTGACTGCCACATCGCCAGCAATACTTTTGGCGTCTTGGACAGTTGAAGGATAGATGGTCATCTGCTTGGCAGCGAAAACACAATCTTCCTCCTGCGTTCTTCTTCTGTTTCTTGCCCCTTCGTCGTCCTCTTGTAGCCTTAGTTGAGGAGGGGATGGAGCCTTCTGGTTCGTCGTGGAGGATGGGCATGGCACAGCGATGAGGGGGAGGGATGGGGACAGGGAATGGATGGGGTTCATCTGGAGAGGGGGGAGGGTGAAGAGTCTGCCAGTGGTCTGAGATACGAATGTAAGCTTGTCCATCTTGCAAGCGTCGTCTAGTGCTGGTTAGTTGCATCTCCACTTCCAGTAGTAGCCTCTCCAAGGGTTCAGCGGACCTATAGATGTCCGTTATCTGTGTCTGGAGGGCCTCCTTGTTGTGTAAAAGTCGACGTGCTCTGTGAACTTCTGCAGTCAGCTTGAAGTCCTGTAAGTCGTCCAATACTTCTTGGACCTTGTCACGGAGGGGGGAGTCCTTGCTGAAGTTCTTCATCTGCTCCGCTGACAGTGTGACTGGGAGGAGGCCTAAGGGGTCTTCGATGGGGAGGAGGTACAGGGGGAGTCGATATAAGGGACAGTCTTTGCCCATGGTACCTACCAGGGACTCTTTATCTTCGCTAAGCATAACATACTTAGCATCTTTCTGGTTCTGATGGGGATAGGGGGTGGAATCGTCGGGAATGAGGAATTTGTGATAGGGATAACCTCCCCAGGGTCCATTGAGTACGAAAGGAGGGCCTGGGTGATCATCAGGAGAGGAGGGGCGGTTGTAATTGATGGGGAAAGCGTCCATAATGGGATCATTTATGATCCTGGTGAGCGCTGCATGAGCTGCTCTGATGTCTGGTGGGGAAGTGGCGGATCTCTGAATTACTGGGGTGGTGGGACGAGTGAGGCCAGGAGGGGGTACAGTAGGGTGCCCGTAGCACCAGGCCTTGTTCAGTGATTCTGACGCTTGGGAGTTCTGGAAAGATGGGGGGTGGTGAGGGGCTAGGGGATGGTAGAATTGCTGATGCTGGGGTCATGGGGGGAGCGTCCTCCATGTCTTGGTCTTCATTAAGGATGAGGGGTTCGGAGATGGTGGGGGATGGGGTTCCTCCTCGGCTGAAGTAGCCTCTTTCCATGGCACGTTCCACATAGGCTTCTACTGAAGAGGAGCGAGATGGCATAGTGATGAGTGATGTGGGGGGTGTTGTTGTGGTGGTGGTGACGCTTCCAACTTGTGTCTCTGGTCGTTTTAACCACTTCTTGGCTCCTTCACTTCTGGGGTTGCGTTCAAAGTACTCCTGAATGAGGTCTGGAGCGTTCAAGTTCTTCTCAGGCTCCCAGCTGTTGTGTGCTGCGGAGTATCCCTTCCATTGGATCAGGAACTGTAATTGAGATCGGTGGTGCCTTGTGTCCAGAACTTTCTCCACTTCCCACTCTTGTTCTCCATCTCGGAGTTCTGGTGGGGGCTCTGGGAAGTTCTGTCCATGTATGGGAGTTTCTTTGTATGGCATGAGAAGCGACGCATGGAATACTGGGTGGATCCTCCACTGCTTTGGGAGCTTAACTCCATAAGTAGTGGCGGAGATTCTTTTTGTGATGGAGAACGGTCCATATCTTTTTGGAGCTAACTTGAAACTGGGGTGTGTTGTCTTCAGATTCCTGGCGTCTAACCACACCTTTTCTCCTTCTTGATAGGGTTTGAAACGAGGGGAGTCTTTGTACAGTGCCTGGGCATGTGTTATCGCCGCTTGGGCTGCTCTTCTGGCTTCTTGGATCTGTTCTAGGCGTTCTTTTGTTTCAGGTACTTGTGTGCTTCTCTTGGGTTGGTGTATTCTTGGAGTATATCCCAAGATCAACTCATATGGTGCCTTCTTTGTGGTCGCACTTGGCCAGGAGTTGTGTGTGTATTGTGCTAAAGGTAGTAACTCCGACCAGTTGTCTTGTTGATGGTTGATAAACATTCTGAGGTACTGTTCTACCCATTGATTTGCTCGTTCAGATTGTCCATCTGTCTGGGGGTGGTAAGCGGTGCTGATGTTTTGTTCTATGCCTAGGTCTTCGCATAGTCTTCTTGTGAATGTGGCAGTGAATCTGGGGTCTCTATCAGAGATCACTCTTCTTGGGAGTCCGTAGTGGGGTAGTACTGTCTTGGCATATAGTTTTGCCACCCCTTCTGCGTCTATTGTCTCTTTGCAAGGGATAAAGAAGGCTGCTTTGGAACAGTCATGATCGACTATGGTGAGAATTGTGTCATAACCTTCTGATTCTGGCAATTTCGTAATGAAATCTAGGGTGATAGTCTCAAAGGGGAGTGCTTCGGACTTTGTCTTGATGGGGAAGAGTGGTGGTTTCGGGTTCCCAGGGAAATTTTTGTTTGATTGACATGTGGCACATCCTTGTACATATGAGGCGACATCTTCTTTCATGTTTGGCCACCAGAAGTCTTGTGCCACTAGCCAGAGTGTTTTTGTTATTCCAGGGTGTCCAGCTGTCTTGAGATCGTGGAAAAGGGAAATTACCCCCCTCCTTAGCGTGATGTTGTCCACAACCACGAGTTTGTTGTCTTTCCACCATTGTTTTCCATTTTTCACGAGCTGGAAGGGGTGTGCCCACTCTTCCAGTGTGTCTTTGTGCTCTATTTGGTGTGCCATGACGCGATCATCTATTCTGACAGAAAGGGCAGTGTTTGCAAATAGGTCCGGTGATAGGACCACCACATCTTTGTTATCTTCTTCTCCATTCACATGGTCTGGTCGTCTGGAGAAGGAGTCTGCATGGTTCTGGATGCCTGGCTTGTGGACTAATCGATAATTGTAGTCTGCCAGTCTTGGGATGTACCTAGCCACCCTTCTATTGATCCGTTGAGGGTGCCTGTAGTATTCTAGGTTCTTGTGGTCCGTAAACAATGTGATTTCATGTGGTGATCCCATGAGGAGTGGTCTCCAATGTTCTAGTCCCCATAGCACTGCTAGGAGCTCTCTGTCATGTATATCATAGTTCCGCTCCGCTGCATTGAAGGCTTTTGAGAAGTAGCCTATAGCTTGTGATTTGTTTCTGGAGTCTCTTTGTGTCAGAATAGCTCCGACTGCGAAAGCTGAGGCATCCACTTCTAATTCAAAGGGTTTGGTCATGTCTGGTTGGCCAAGCACTGGGTCGCTACAGATGATTGTAATAAGTTTCTCCAGTGCTTCTGCCGCTTCCTTTGTCCATTTGAAGGGTCCTTCTGTTGTCTTTATTGTGTCTGAAATTGGTTTGGCAAGGTGTGCGAAGAAGGGGATAAAAGGGCGTTGATAGCTCAGTGTCCCTAATACACTTCTCGCTTCTTTGAGGGTCTTGACCGTTCTGGGCCAATCTTTGAGTCCTTCAACCTTCTTAGGGTCTATCTTGATTTGGGATCCATCAATGATTATCCCCAAATAGCTTATCTTCCTTTGTTCAAAGACGCATTTGGACGCCTTAAGGAAATAAGACTCTTCCTCGCAGATTTCCAGTAGTGCATGGACAATCTGTCTGTGTCGATCTAGGTTTTCCTCTGTTGCTATTAGGACGTCATCCATATACACAAAGAGTTCTTTGGGGTATTTGTCCATAAGGGGACGGAGAATTCGACTCATTGTTCTGGCAAATGTGGCTGGCGCATTGGTGAGACCAAATGTCATGACTCTGGGAATGAATAATCCCCTTGGGGTTTTGAACGCTGCCTTCCACTGGTCTTCTTCCTTAATGCGGATATTGTGATATCCCCATCTAATATCAAACTTTGAAAAGAGGGTCTTTCCACTTAAACTGGTCAAAATGTCGGAGATTAGTGGAAGGGGATATGTATCCTTGATGGACCATGTGTTTAAGTGTCTGTAGTCGATAATGGGGCGCAAACCCCCATCTGTCTTCTTCCTAAAGAAGAAAGAAGAGGCATAAGGGGAGCTTCCTTCGTAGATATAGCCCTTAGCTAGGTTTTCATCTAGATAAGCCTTCAGGGCTTCGTCTTCTTGGGGTGTCAGAGGGTATATTCTGCAATTGATTTTCTGGGGTGCATCGGACTGTAGGGTTATGGCATGGTCCTCTTCTCTTTGTGGTGGGAAGCGTTGTGCTTCTTCGTCAGAAAACACCTTGTGGTGGCGCTGATATTCCTCTGGGATTGGGGTTTCTTTGACTGGGTCAAAGGTGGACACTGCTACTTTCGCTTCCTGGTGTCTCTTCCTTCGAAATCTGTATCCTCCTGTTAGGAGTTCGATTTGTTCTCCTTTCAGTTCTTGTTTCTTCCAGTTGATTTCTGGGTTCTCATGTTCGAACCAGGGATAACCAAAGATCATCCTGTCTTCTCCCAAACTGGTGACAAAGAATTGGAAAGGGGTTTCGCTTTCCCCTCTCTTTATCCATAGTTGGCATTTGTCTGTGATGGTTCCATCTTTGTTTAAGGACCCATCAACGTTTCTGACAAGTCTGGGAGGTTCTAGGGGTGTGGTTCCTAGTCCTAGTTTGTTTACAAGGTTCCGATCAATGAGGTTGTCTGTGGCTCCACTGTCCAAGAGCACATTTACTCGAGCTTCTTTGTAGTAAAGGCGAATGGAAACTTTGATTGTCATAGCACTATCGCGAATACTGTACATTGCACATGCCTCCCTGTCAGCTCTTACAGGTCGGCTTCGAGAAAATCCTGTTCCAGCGCACAGAAGCGCTTCTTTTCTTCATTGTTCATCGATTCTATGAGTGCCATGGTCTGGCGAACTTTGTCTTGTGTGGTAGTTGTGGCAACAGGAGGTACTGGCTTCTGGATAAGTGGGTGGGGCTTCCTCTGCCTCCGCTGATTTGGAGTCTGTGGCTCTGGCTTGTGTCTGAGCTCTTTGGGGGCGAGGTGGGGCCTTTGTTACACTCTCTTGCCATGTGTCCTTGTGTGCGACACCTGAAGCACCTTCCTTCCTTCATGTACTGTCTTCTTTCTTCGTCTGTGAGCTTCTTGAAAGTGGGGGAAGAGGTGGTGGCATCCACATCCATGGCATTGGGGTCTCTAGGTCTCTGTCTCTTGATTGGTGACACTTTGGGTTGGTCCGAAGGTCCGTAGTCCTGGTCCTGATCTCAGGAGTTGGTACCTTTGGTTCTCGGCTCTTGCTGCTGTTTGCCATTGGTCCATAGTTTCGGGGATAGTGTTCCTCATTAGGCATGCTTTGTACAAGGGTGTAATGAGTCCCCTTTTGAAGAACTCCACTGTTCCTGGGGCGTCTCTGGACCATCCTGCAAGTCCTGCCAGACGTTCAAACTGGAGAATGTACTCATCCAGTTGTCTTGGTGCCATCTTTAAAGTGACTAGTTGTCCATATGCCTTTTCTTTGTTCAAGGAGTCCGTCCAGTCTTTGTCAAAGGTGGCAAGGAAGTCGTCCCACAATTTCTTGCTTTTCTTGGTTACAGTGTTTGTAGTGTCTGCTATCGCTGCCTCCATTGCATCTTCTATGGAGTTAACCCATAACATCACTGATGGTCCCTTGAACAGGGTCAAACAGTATAGAATTCGCGAATAGTACTCTTTGATCATGGGGTGTTCCTCATTTAGTTTAATGAAGCGGAGCATCTCTCTTTTGAACTGTGCACTTTGGTTCCTGTCACCGGAGAAGGAGGTGGGTGTAACCCCTTTTAGTCCTCCTCCATTCGGATTCTCTGGTGGGGTCGTTCCTGACCCTGTGGTGTTAATTGAAGTGGACATGAGGGATGGAAGTGTTTGGGTAGTGTCTGGGGGCGGTGGTAGTGTGTCTGATGGTGGTGGGAGTGTGTCTAGTAGTGGTGGGAGTCGAGAAGTAGTGGTCTGTGGTGTGTCTGATAGTGCTGAGCCGATCTGAAAGGGTTCTGTGGGTGGGGGACCAAATGACGAAGTGGTTGTGTTCACAGCAAGTGTTTGTGGTTGTTCTTGTTCACTGTGGTCGCTTTCTTTGTCTGATTCAGTGTCTTTTTCTTCCTCACTTGAGGATTCTTGTGGTGCTCTGTATGTGCCGCTCCCAGATGCTTCTGGTGTGGCGATTCTTTGTGGTGGTTGTGGTGGGGGAAGGGGATTTTGCGAATCTGTTGATTTCCACCAACCTAGTCCTGCAGGGTTTTGTCTGGGTGCAACGTCTGCGCTTCTGGCTTGATATGTTCCTTTGATTCTAGAGTAGTTGAGGAGATACCAGTCGTCGTTTATAAACTCTACTGCTCTTGGTGTGCCTCGTACTAAGCACTTGTAGCTAGGTGGTTGATTCTGAGGAAAGGTGTCCCAATATGCGCCTCCTGTTTCTCCCCTTCTTTTGACGTGTTCTGGGAGGTCGTCTTGTGTTCTGACTGTGAGTGATGTCCAACTATTGTCTTCTTCAAACTGTAGTTTGATGCTCGCCACGATGGTGGTTGTTCTATGAGTTATTGGGGTTCTTTTTGTTCTGGGGACACGATGCTTGCCACTGTTGTGGTCGTTCTATGCTGTGGTTTGGTTCCTAGTGTTCTGTGACGCCTACTTGTGTCAGGGTGGGTCGTCCAGTCTGCACCTCAAGGGCAATGGCTTCTTGAGTGGTCTGGTGAGGTCGAAGGGTTCTTGTTGTTGTAGAAGACTTGGCTTATGTTACGCCCTAGCAGGGGCGTTGTGCAAGGGTGGTTCAAAGGTTCAGAGTGTCTGTGAAGACACACACTAATAGATGAGCAAAGACGTCTATTGTCTGTGATGCTACGACTCTAGTAGTGTCTAATAGATGTTATGCACAATGTGCACAACTGACTTAGTGACAGGACACCTAGTCCGAAGTGTAAGACACTTCTCTACGCCTAATCTTGGTGGCGAACTAAGTCAATCAGGTGTGGCGTTGTTATAGTACAACTGCAAAGACTTCGAAGGAGGGTTTGACTCGATTAGAGTCGAGAGAGGTGGTTCACAAGATGAGAGGAGGAACTGTTCACACCAAAGGTACGAAGGCAAGGTTGCTAGATTGCAAACGAAGCCAAGTCTGGCTTCTTACAGTGTAAAGTACAAGTATATATAGTGCTCAAGTCACAAAGACGAACACACAAGGACAGACATATGCAAATGTTGTTATCTGGGGTTTTCTTATCCGAAGCACAAGACAATAGGAGATAAACCACATATAGGACAAAGGGGACACACCAATGGAGTAACAAAGATAACAGAACCGAAGCAAAGGTAAGTGACAACATACATGTGAAAGGGACTGAAGCGTCCGGATCATAACAATACGGGTGATTTGATGGATGCATGGGATGTGTCCCATGATGAGTTCAAAGGGAGTCTTCTTGGTAGTGGTGTTGGGCCAAGAATTGAGGGTGTACTGTGCGAGGGGCAGCCATGCTGCCCAGTCAGTTTGCTGATAGTTGGTGTAAATGTGGAGGTACTGTTCCAGTTGCTGGTTTGTTCTTTCTGACTGGCCATCTGTCTAGGGGTGGTATGCGGTGCTGATGTTTTGTTCAATGTTGAGGAGTCTGCAGAGTTCTTTGGTAAATGTGGCGGTAAAGCAGGGATTGCGATTGGAGATGATTCTCTTGGGGAGTCCATAATGGGGAAGTACGTAAGTAGCGTATAGTAATGCAGTCCCTTCAGTGTCAAGGGTCTCTTTGCAGGGGACGAAAATGGAAGCTTTAGAGCAGTCATGGTCTGTAATTGTAAGTATGGTATCATAGTCTTGGGATTTGGGGAGTTTCATAATAAAATCAAGGGCAATGGTTTTAAAGGGGTTTGCATGTGGGTCAGTGGAAATAGGGAAAAGGGGTGGCTTGGGATTTGTGGGGTTATTTTTACATGATTGACAGGTGGCACATCCTTTAATGTAATTGGTGATGGTGTCTTTCATGCATGGCCACCAGTAGTCTTGTGAAATTGCATGGAGGGTCTTTGAAATTCCAGGGTGGCTGGCCATGACTGAGTTGTGATAAAGGGAAATTACCCCCCTCCTTAGATTGTCGTTTTCCACAACAACAAGTTGACCCCTGTGCCAATACAGGTGGTCTTTCTTTGTGAGGTTATGAGTGAGTGCCCACTTGTTTAAGAGTTCAGGGCGCTTCAGTTGGTGGGTGTGGGTACGGTCATCTATTGAGGAGAGGGTGGCGGTGTTAATGAAATACTGTGGGGGTAGAACTGTGACGGCATCATTATCATCTGAGCCGTCATGGTGGTCTGGGTGTCTAGAGAAGGCATTGGCTTTGTTTGTATTGCTGGGCTGGTGCTGGAGAATGAAGTTATAATCTGCAAGCTTGGAGACTAGGCGAACTATTCGCCTGTTGATGTGCTGGGGGTTTCGGTAGTACTGGAGGTTCTTGTGATCTGTGAGGACAGTGACTGGGTGTGGGGATCCTGCCAGGAGATGGCACCAGTTTTCCAAGCCCCTGACAACAGCCAGGAACTCCCTGTCATGGATATCGTAGTTGCACTCAGCCCCTATGAAGGCCTTGGAGTGGAATCCCATGGCTAGTGATTTTCCTCTGCCATCCTTCGGTGATAGGATGGCTCCTGTGGCGAAAGCAGAAGTGTTCACTTCCAATTGGAAGGGCTTTAACATGTCGGGTTGGCGGAGTGTGGGGTTTGATAAGACAATAGAAATGAGCTTGTCCAGTGCCTTGTGACATTTAGGGGTCCATTGGAACCTTGTTCCTTTGTGTAATAGTTAGGTCAGGGGCTGTGCGATGGTGGCAAAATTGGGGATGAAGGGGCACTGATACCCCAAAACTCCCAGGGTGCTTCTGACTTGCTTGACAGTTGTGAGTTCTCTAGGCCAATCTTTCAGGCCGTCGGCTTTTACTGGGTCGATGAAGAGCTGATCTCCATTTACGATGATGCCAAGGTATTCTATCTCCTTTTGTTCAAAGACATACTTGGAGGGCTTCAGGAAATACGACTCTCCCTCCAATAGGTCCAGTACCACATGGACAATTTCTCTGTGACGCTCTAAGTCATCTCCTGTGGCAATGAGGATGTCGTTCATATAGATGAAGAGCTCAGTGGGGTACTTGTTCTGCAGATGCCGGAACATCCTGTTCATGGTGCGTGCAAATGTGGTGGGGGAATTTGTGAGACCAAAAAACATGATGTGGGGCTGGAAAAGTCTGAAGGGGGTTTTGAATGCCGCCTTCCACTGGTCTTCTTCTCTGATGCAGATATTGTTATATCCCAAGTGGATGTCAAACTTTGTGAAGATCTTCTTCCCTTGAAGTTGTTCTAGGATGGTGTTGATAAGGGGGAGCGGGTATGTGTCACGCACAGTGGCTGCATTGAGGGGGCGGTAGTCCATGATGGGGCGAAGTTTCCCATCCTTTTTCTTCCTGAAGAAGAACAACGAGGCATAGGGGGAGTTGAATTCAACGATGTAGCCCTTCTCCAAGTGTTCATCAAGGAACTCCTTGGTGGCTGCCTTCTCTGCTGGTGTCAGGGGGTAGATTTTGCAATTCAGTGTGGCTGGGGCGTCAGGTTTGAGTGTGATTACATGGTCTTCCTCTCTGGCAGGTGGGAAGTGTTGGGCCACCTTCTCAGAGAAGACAGTGGTGTGGTGTGCATATTCTGTGGGGATTTCTGGGATATGTTCTGGCTTGGCCTGTGCTGTGCACTTGGCCCATTGTTGTGCGACATTGTTGAGCTTCATGAGGTTTTGTTGTTTCCTCCGCTGGTATCCTGCTGTCTCCATGATGATGCTTTCTCCCTTCAGTTCGTTGCGTGTCCAGTCAACTTCTGGGTTAAAGGCTTTGAACCATGGGTGGCCCAGAATGAGCCAATCCCTTCCTAGGTTGGCAACAAAGAAAATTTCCCTGACAACCTTCTCTCCTATTTTGATAAACAGGTTGCAGTAATCTGTGATGGTACCATCCTTGTTGATGGTGCCGTCCACATTGTGGACAATTCTGGGGTGCTCCAGGGGTCTTGTACCCATGCTGAGGGTCTGTAGTGTTCGGCAGTTGATGAAATTGTCTGTTGCACCACAGTCTAGGAGGGTTTCAACTTGCGTTTCCCGGTGCCACATATACAGGTGAACATTGACTGTCATTGAGTCCTTCTTGGTGCTGTACATGTTGCTAACTGTTACGTGTCTATTGGCACAGTGCTTGACTTGAGCAGAGTACAGGCAACACTACTGGGGAATGACTTAGCAATATGATGGCCCTTTGTGGCACATGATCGTGGGAGTATAACAGCAAGCCCGACTTGTGGGGCAATACTGACTCAAGGATAAGGATGACAAGGCAGACTCCTATTAAGAGGAGCGCAAGACTTAGACTGATGAGGAAAGATAGGACCAATGAAGACAGAATGGATTCAAGAAGACCAAGCTGTGGACTACGGTGCAGCTTGGCTATCCTTATATACATATACACAAGGGCTTTAAAGTGCCTCTTGAATGGTAAGTAACCAATCGCGTATAGTATAGTTATCATATGAGTCCGTCCGAGTCATATAGTAAGAGCCAATCACAGCCTCGTTCCTTATCATACAGTACTGGGTTATCGGAGCCGTTATCTATGAATCACGTACCACTATCACATGCCACCAGTCTGGGGATACGAGCTACCTGAAGTCCGGTATTGTAACACTAACGCTACTGGGTTCTTCGGTAATCATGGCTCTGCAGCCCATGTAGTCGATCTCCATGTCCTTGCTGTTGAGGTACTCTCCACGCTCCTCTTCTGTCATAGATGCTTTGATGGCCACAATTTGTTGGGCCTTGGTGAGTGGGACTTTTGGTGTGGTGCTGCTGTCAGCTTGTGGAGTTGGAGTGGTGGAGTTGGTGGCGGTGTCAGCTACATGGGCTGTGGTATTCTGGTTCTGGCGGTTCTGGGGGTACTGGGTACAGTTGCAGGCCATGTGGCCTTGCTTGTGGCAGCAGAAGCAGTGTCCTTCTGCTGGTAGCTTCTTGCACTTGTTATCAGTGAGCTTGCGCAGTTGTGGAACTGGGGTGGATACTGTGGCATCAACATCCATTGGGACGATGCCATCATTGCGTGGTGCTGAGGGGCGTTGGTTGTTTTGGCATGTGGACTGGTACTGGTTCTGGGTCTGCTGGTGGGGTCTTTGGTTGCTGCGGTTGTCAAGTCCCGTGTTGTGGAGTTCTCTGTTGCGCTCGGTTTCTTTGCACACAGCTTCCTTCCAGCTGTCCATGTCAGTGGGGATCTTCTCTCTAAAGAGGATGCGGCGGTGGATGTTTGCTTGTAGGCCCGTGTGGAAGCGAGTGATGGTGCCTTTGGCATCAGGCTCCCAGTTAGCTGCGGCAGCAAGCCATTCAAAGGTTGCAATGTAGGTGTCGACATCATGGTTCTTCATTTCCAGCTTCATAAGCTGTTTATAGGCACTTTGTGTAACGCCACCACAGGGGCGTTAAGTACGGCGTGTACTTCTAAGTCAACCTGTCGGAAGTTCTGGTAGAGCAAGTCGGTTAGGACTCAGTTCGGGGATGAATAAGAGTCGAACTAGCTTCGCAAGCTTATCGACCTTAGTCAGAGAAGACGGAGCTCAGGCATGAAGGCGAGCAAGAGACTTAAGCGCAAAGGCAAGTCAAAGACAGGTTCGCGAGTACTGATGTGGTATTACACAAGAAGTCAGAACTGCTGTACAAGCCAGTCCGACTACAACCTATATACTAGTACAAGCCCCAAAGAGACAACAACAGGGCAACATAGTAGGTAAACAGATGGCGCTATGAGGAACACATGAGCGCGACAGGTATCACATGATGTCAGAGATAAGACAAGGGTCTGGATCAACTATCAGTGACATGTCTGTGGATGTAGCGGTCAGAGGACCAGGTAACAGTCCTATCATGACGTATAGTAAGGGTCATCAGTCATAGTATCGTAGAGGCGTAAGGCCTCATCAGTCAAAGAACAAGTCACAAGGGACGTCAGGTGTGAAAGGAAGTCAGAGATAAGGAAGCGAAGCTGTCCATGAAGGCAGACATGTGAGGGGTCTGGATACAAGGTGACGTCGAGGGGAAAGATAGTGAAGATGACAAAGATAAAGCTGTCCATGACGTACATGGCATGCGGGAGTCGAGACAAGTCGCATGACACAGGGAAAGAGTCGCAAAGATGAGAGTCCATGGATAGAGGGACGCGTGGCGTCAACTTCAGGGAAAATGGTAGGAAGTCCCCTTAGCAGTACGTCGTAAGGCAAGAAATCGTAACACTTTGTGTCTTGGTGGAGTCTTTCCAGGCTGCTTTGAAGGCAGCTTCAAACTCAGTCCAGAGGACCTCATCTGTTTCTGTGATGGCCATTGGTGGTATGGGTAGTCTTGGCTTCCAAGGAAGCTTCTTGGGAGTTGACCCATGTGTCAACATTGGGTCCGCGGATGTAGGAGAGTGCGTGGATGATGCAACTGTAGGGCTGATTTATGATGTCGATGTTCTTGTTGAGACGTTTGTAGCGCAGGAACTCGCGCAAGAAGGCTTCGCTCTTGGAGCGATCTCCAGTGAAAATGGCAGGTGGAATGCCTTGCAGGGCGCCACCAGTGACTGTTGTGCTGGACATGGGTGCTGTGGTAGGTACAGTGGGGATAGTGGGGACAATGGGTGCTGGTGGGCCACTTAGAACTGTTGCGGCTATCTGAGGGAGGACTGTGGGTGCCAAAGGTGTGGCATCAAGTGGAAGGGATCCTTGTAAGGATACTAGTGGATCAAGGGCTGCTGTGAGGACATCAATGTCAGTCGGCGCACTAGTGGATTCTGTGGGTTTGTAGAGCTGGTTGTGGTGTTCAAGGACTTCAAGTTCTTGCCAGGTGGGTAATGGGATGTTGTCTGGGATTGCAAGTACTGCATGTAGCTGGCCATCAATGTAGTTTCCGGTGTGCCACTGTCGATTGGTGAAGATAAGGAGGTGTGCTCTTCCATTGTCTGGGAGGTAATAGCCTTCTCTGTGTTCTGTGGTAGTCCAGATAGCGTTTCCTCTAGCTGCTTGCGAGAGGTTGTTGACTTGTTCTGATGCAAGGAAAGGGTACTGTGATGCAGGGGGTTCTGTGGGTGCCGGTGCTGTACTATGCAGCGTAGTGGTGTTGTCTGAGGAGTCGGAATCTGAGTCTGAAGCAAGAGCGCTGAATCTGCCTGAGTGCGATATGGTGTCTGTCCCTCAGATGAGGGATGGGGTGCAAGGTTCTAGGGTTCAGTGGTACAGTGGGTTTAAGGTGATGCAACTAGACGTTGCCAGTGTAGATAGTTCTGTCTTATGTCAAGGTCTCAGCAGGGACCTTGGGTGCAACTTGCACAAATAAGAACAGAGGTACGAGGGTTCTGTGTGTGACAATTGTTATAGTACAAAAGTCAAGACTTTGGTGGTGGGACCCTAGTTAAAGGGGTTCCCCTAGTATGGTGATAAGAAGAAGAGAGGGGCACACAGGATAAGACAGTGAAGACAATGGTATTGCTGATGGAAAGACGAAGATAGAACTAAAGAACTACTATGTCTATGGAGGGTCTATATAGATAGTGGTGACCCACAGCTAACTCCTAAAACCCAACCCACTAGTAACTCCTAGGGTCTGACCCACTACAAAGTCCTACACAATCACATGTAAGGTGAACAATCACATGTAAGTAGGCAATCACATGTCAGTAGCATTGCATCAGTAGCTAAGTACCAAGTCCATATAGTAAGCAGTAAAAAAGAAAAGAAAAATGTCTATGGGATCATGACAATCAGTCTAACGGTTCAGCCGCATGTGGGTTGTATTAACGTAAATGCCAATAAAAGCCTTATGTAACCAGCACTGGATGGAAATCTCACTTTTGCTGCTGACAAAATGATAACATATCTGTAACAAAAGGCAATCAAATTTCCTTCAATTTATATGATACAAAATCTAGGAATGGTGACTACATATTGCTAAATTGAATTCATATCACAAAATCAAGCTGGAATGATATTTATTGATATAATTTTATTACATTCCTTGTGGGTAGAAAAAGCCATCCCTTTGCTAAGATGTTTCATTTAGAAGTAGGTTAAAAAAATGCAAACCAAATAATTTTTTCTAAGTGTAAATCCCATAACAAAATGCTAAAGGATTTTTCCCATCTACCTAAATATTTCACATGGAAAGACAATGACAAGTGGTCAAAACTATATTAACATGATTCTAGATGTAAAATTTTGACTTGACTGTAATACAATGTCATCATTCTTTTGATGATAATATATTTTATTTTGACATCATGTTTCACAATGAAAAACCATAACAAAATCACATATAAAGTATCACAATATTTCCTAGGTTATTTTAGAAGAATTTTATTATACAATATATAATATGTTTCCATTACATAATTTTATATATTTTATTGGGATTTATCAGGGATTTATTATAACAAAATGAAAATGGTCACCATGGGACAGCCAGGTGCATGGACTTTAAGGAAACTTAGGAAAGCTTGCAAACATAGGGATGGGTGATCACAAGGTGGGATCAAGCACCAGGTCTTCTGAGGGGTTAAACAAGCCAATCAACCTGTCCCTCAACTTGATACCAAAAATGTGGTATGTCAGAGTGAGGTTATGAGAGGTCATAAGATATCTACAACACATGACTATATCCACAGGTGACTTGTACTATAACTGCATCTTGGTATATAAATATACACCCTTAGTTGTTTTCTTATCTTTATAACTGAGGGTCTCTAGCTTTTACAGGTTATAGGCCTTTAATCTAACATTCCCTTATCTTCACTACAACTCACTTATCTCTGTATGTACTCTCAATACTTTCTCTTGACACTCTCACTTAAAATTTTCACTATGTCCTCTGGCAGCTGATTGTCATGGACGCGTATTATTTTCCCTATTTTTCTGTATTTTTACGGATTTATTTGGGCAAGATATAAGCGGCCAAAGTACTTAAGTTCCTTATCATTAGATATGATAAGATGGTTAGTCACATGATGCCAACATGTGCAACTTTGGGTCACGTGATCGTGGGATACATCATGTGATGTTATTTGACTGTGTGACAGTCTTGCCGTTCTCGGACTTCTATTGTTATAGATAACAATAGCGCATGTGCTTGTTGTGATTGGCTAGAATGTAGTAGAATACAATAGAACGCTTACTGTAGTAGTATTACGCGTTGTACTAGGATTTACTCAGCAGATAAGGAGGCCGCGTCATCAAGTAGTCATAGCCGCTTAGTGTGCATCAGTCAGCACAATAGATAAGGGCTATTAATAGATGCAACGCGTCAGCGCATGAGTCATTACCCTTACTAAAGTACTTAGTAATACAATGAGCGCAGTAGTATATAAACCCTGCTATAGCGTCCTGAGTAGAACCAACTTGTCCTCTTGGTTCTTACTCAGGTATGCATCCTTCACTTGTACCTTCTCTACTATGCTAATGCAACTTGTCCTCTTGGTTCTTACTCAGCCTGTCGCCGCGTGAACTTAGCCTTTGACCTTGAATAAAGGTCTCTACGTTGTGCTTACCCTCCACGTCGTCTACAGGTTCAGCATGTGATTTATCTCCACGCTAGGCTTGCGTATCCAACCTCGGCCTGTTCTTTATTTCAACTCTTTTGTCTTTCAAGTCGTAGCCGATTGGACTCTGCTACATTAGGACAAGTTTATCCTTTGTCCTTTCGCATTATACTTTGCTTACCGGCAAAGTCCCCTTTATCTCTCTAGGTGGTTGACGACCATCAGTCCCTTATTCACACACCTCTTTACTACCATGTGGCTGCACCTACGCAGATTCCCTTAAACTCATATTCCGAAGTGGTACTGTCTTAGTGTCCGTAAAATCGGCATAAGCAGTGCTTGCCTTTAGGATTGTATCTGGTCATCAGTGCAATCTTGGGTACCGGTGTCAGGAACTCCCTACCATAGGAGCTAAGCCTGCATTGGACTAAGGGGGGCCGCTCTCTGAGCGCGACAACTGTACGGGTCCGAAGCACATAGTGTTTGAGAGCGCGAAAGCGTGAGAGGCAGCCAATAGGTCGAGGAGACTGCGGCAGACAGCCTTGTGTTCCTGAATAAATTCATATCATATTTCCTGGTGGTTTCTTTATCGCCGTCGCCTCGCGCAGTGTGAAATATCACTGTGTATTGGTCGTACTTGATAGAGCCATCCATTCGCCCTCGACTTAGCGTTTCGCGGTCGTTGTATCACGTCGTCTTTATACCACCCCAGTTTTCAAACTGGTTCGTTTCTTATCCAACCTTGTTGAGAGAGCCCGTCGGGTCTTTAGGAGGAGACCATCACCCAATTCGTCTCTTATTGTCTTAGGAGCTGCACCGCAACCACAGCGCACTCCTTCACCCATTATCTTTACACCTCCATCCCCGACTCCTTCCTCTACAACCACTCTCGGTCACTTGTACACTCCTAGTACAGCGACCCTCGTTGACGAACCATACCCCGCCGATCGTTTCCAAGTACAGTACTTGGCACGTAACTGGATTGAAGAACTCGTCCAGTCCCTTTATTATATTCCTGAAACCGAAGAAGATCTCCATCGCCATTACGGTGAAGAACTAGTTGGAGACTCCGGTTTCACAGTAGACGATCTTGTGGAATTTCGCACACGACCAAGTTCCCCGCCTATCACCTCCCCCATCTATTCACTCAGTAGACCGTGGCTCCCAAAGGGAAGAAGAGAGCACAGCTAGCTCAAGCACATCTTCCTTCCACTCAATACCAGAAGTCCAAGTACAAGAGTAGAGTCCGTCTTACAGACCAAGAGTTGTCCTTTGTCTCTCACATACAAGACTGGGATGACCTCTCTGCAGACAAGCAAGCTCGATTACTTGACGAACAACGTATAGCCACCTCTCCTACTCAATTCCAACTAGATAATGCAGCAGCAGACGCAATGTCAGCACCTGCACCCTCTGGTTCTGGATCCGCTCCTACAGCCCCCACTCCTCTTACTCTTGATAATGTGCTTGCACTTATCAATCAACTCGGTCATGCAATGGGTGTCCTGACTCAGCAGGTCACCGATTTGATGCAGCAAGTTGCTGCGGCAAATGCGGCCCCGCCCCCTCCTAGAGGAGGAAAGAAGGACGTCGTGAAATGCCCCGATTCATGGGATGGCAAAGGAACAAGTGCTGAAGCAAGGCACTTCCTAGCTGCCTTTAATAACTGGGCATTCGCACAAGAAGACAACATGAACCAGCAAGTCGCCGGAACATGGCAGAGATTAGATGAAAAGTGGATAATGGCTGTACTCAACTTGATGGAGGGAGATGCTCGTACATGGGCACTTCCTTATCTGGAAGAGTACAAGGCGGGAGTGTTCCCTTTCGGTGGGGATTACACCGAATTCGAAGCGCAATTCCAGCGCAGATTTATTCCACTCGATGTACAGGAGACAGCGCGGGAGGCGCTGAAGCATATAAAACAAGGAAAAATGTCGGTCGCTGAGTATCAGGCTCAGTTTGACCAACACTCAAAGCAGACTGGGTGGTCTGACCCCGACCACCACACCCGATTCTATGACGGCCTAAACAGCCGTATTAAAGACGCACTAGCTCTCACGAGCATGCCCATCTCAACCCTGACGGAGCTCCGAACTGCTGCACGCAGTATCGATCAGAGGTTGCGACAAAGAGACTCCGAAAAGAAGGGGGGTTCGGCTACGCAGCCGATGAAAGCAAGAGACCCTGATGCAATGGATATTGATGCATCTAGGCAGCAATCATCGGAGGCCAAGACCCGGGCCACCTATCAAAAATTTATGCAGGGCAAGTGTTACGGGTGTGGTAAGACAGACCACACAAAAAAGGATGGAAACCACGAACGCGACGTTTGCAACCATTGTGGCAAGACAGGCCATAGGAGCAACGTCTGCATGATCAAATATCTGGGGAAACCAGGGAAGGGCAAGGCGAAAGCCGCTGCCACCTCGGAAGAACCAGCACCATCCTCGTGACCAGTACTGCGGCCAAAGTAGCGGCCACTCCAGCCAAAAAGGACTCCCAGGCAGAGTTATTGGCAAAGTTAATGGAGCAATTAGAGAGCCAGAAGGCGGAGATCGCCGCTCTCAAATCGTCTTTTTAGATATGGGACTTGTTTCTGCTGCGGACAGTCCCAGTGCAGATACGTATGAATGGACTAAGAGTATTAGTGCCTCGGTTTCGGACTTATATGTGTCTCATGACCTGTTGTATGCCTGTAAGTTAGATAGTAGTGTGTTTCTCCTGTTTCCCTTGTTTCAGTAAACCACATCTACATCTGCCTCTGAGATGAACATTGTATCTAGTGTTTCTTCTGCTCCACATGTAGCAGTGCCGCAAGTGATGAATTCTGATGCAGCACTTTCCTCTGTAATTATTCCCGAAACTAAACAAAAACATAGTCATTTTCATGTCTCTTGTTATTTATCTGGTCGTCATCATACTGTAAAAGTAGCAGATATGGTAGATTCAGGAGCAACTGCATTGTTCCTGGACAAAAAGTACGCTGACCGTCATAAGATGTGGCAGGTTCCATTGGAATCATCCCATTCGACTTTACAATATCGATGGGACTCCAAATGAAGCTGGTAGTATCACCCATAAAGTATCTCTTGTTCTTAAAATAGGACAAGACGAAGAAAAGTTTGACTTTCTAGTCACTAGTCTTGGTCCAGAGAACGTGATTTTGGGTCTACCTTGGCTTAGACATCAGAACCCCCACATAGACTGGCAAGCAGGTACTATGCGCCTTAATTCCAACAGTGGGGATACTGCCCCTGAGGAACTAGAGGTAGAGGTGACGCGCATTATGGCAAACCGGATGGAACGCCGCCGTCTCCTTGCGGAGAAAGTGTTGGACCATTCTTCTGATGAAGTCTATTGTTTGGCTGGCTTTACTTATTCACAAAAGATTGCTGAACAGCAAGCAGCCACCAAACCTAAAAAGACTTTTGAAGAAATGGTGCCTGTACACTATCGAGACTTCGCGAAAGTATTCTCTGAGGAGGAATCCCAGAGGCTCCCTGAGCACCAACCATGGGATCATGCTATCGATCTAGAACCAGATGCAGTTATGCACTGGAAGGTCAAAACATATCCTATGTCGCCTAACGAACAAGTGGAACTCAACAAATTCCTGCAAGAGCATGTTTCTAAAGGATACCTGGTACCATCTAAGTCACCGATGGCTTCACCAGTATTCTTTATTAAAAAGAAAGATGGAAAGTTACGTCTTATGCAGGATTATCGTCATCTTAATAAAATCACTATTAAGAATCGTTATCCACTTCCACTCACGGCAGACATTATTAATCGCTTAAAGGGAGCAAGGTACTTCACCAAGTTTGATGTTCGTTGGGGCTACCACAACATCAGAATCCGTGAAGGCGATGAATGGAAAGGGGCTATAGCAACCAATCGTGGTCTATATGAACCAAAAGTAATGTACTTTGGGATGACCAATAGTGTTACGCCCTAGCAGGGGCGTTGTGCAAGGAGTGGTTCAAGGGTTCAGAGTGTCTGTGAAGACACACACTAATAGATGAGCAAAGACGCCTATTGTCTGTGATGCTACGACTCTAGTAGTGTCTAATAGATGTTATGCACAATGTGCACAACTGACTTAGTGACAGGACACCTAGTCTGAAGTGTAAGACACTTCTCTACGCCTAATCTTGGTGGCGAACTAAGTCAATCAGGTGTGGCGTTGTTATAGTACAACTGCAAAGACTTTGAAGGAGGGTTTGACTTGATTAGAGTCGAGAGAGGTGGTTCACAAGATGAGAGAAGAACTGTTCACACCAAAGGTACGAAGGCCAGGTTGCTAGATTGCAAACGAAGCCAAGTCTGGCTTCCTACAGTGTAAAGTACAAGTATATATAGTGCTCAAGTCACAAAGACGAACACACAAGGACAGACATATGTAAATGTTATTATCTGAGGTTTTCTTATCCGAAGCACAAGCCAATATGGAGCAAACCACATATGGAACAAGGGAGACACACCAATGGGGTAACAGAGATAACAAAACCGAGACAAAGGTAAGTGGATTCATACATGGGAAAGGACTGAAGCGTCCGGATCATAACAAATAGCCCAGCAACTTTCCAAGCCCTCATGAATTCAGTCTTCGCCGATCTTATTGCACAAGATGAGGTAGCAGTCTATATGGATGATATTCTCATCTATAGTAGTGACCTTAAGCAGCATCACAAAGTTGTACGCAATGTTCTTAGTTGACTACAGGAATACGACTTGTACCTCAAACCTGAAAAGTGCGATTTTGAGAAGCAAGAAATGGAGTATCTCAGGATGATTATCCGTCCTGGAGAAGTGCAGATGGATCCTGGCAAGATCTCTGCAGTAAGGGATTGGCCCACACCCACAACTCTGAAAGAAGTCAGAGCTTTTGTCGGGTTTGCCAACTTCTATAGGAGGTTCATAAAGGACTTTGCTAGTATTGCATGTCCTCTTCATAACCTTACTAAGAAAGACACCCCTTTTCACTGGCATAGTGAGCAGCAAGCTGCCTTTGACGGTTTAAAGGAACGCTTCATACAAGAACCTATTTTAAAGGTGTATGATCCACAGCTTCCTACTCGCGTCGAAGTAGATGCTTCAGGCTTTGCTACTGGCGGTATTATGTCTCAAAAATATCCAGATGGTCTCTGGCATCCAGTTGTGTATCGCTCTGAGTCTATGAGCAAAGAAGAGCGCAACTATGAAATCTATGATAGAGAAATGCTCGGCCTAATTCGTGCTCTCGAAGATTGGAGGCATTTTTTAAAAGGCATATCCTTTGAAGTAATCACCGACCATAAGAATATGGAATGGTGGGCAAGCATGAAAGACTTAAATAGGCGCCAAGCTAGATGGGCCTTATATTTAAGTCGCTTCACCTTCAAAATCACTTATAAGAAAGGAGAGCATATGCAAGCCGACGCATTAAGTAGATTCTCAAGAGACCATGTGTCTGATAATGAAGACAACTGCCAAGTCCAGGTCTTAGGACCTAAGCATTTCCTGGCTGCTGCACAAAGCCATTTTCGCCCAGAAGTTGACTCCCTGGGAGATTGCATAAAGTTCGCATCTTTAAGAGAAGCTGAAGTCATAGAGGGTCTTAAAAGCATTGATAAGACCGCTCCTAAAGCTCTCACAGATGGAACTGCGATGTGGGAGGAAGACGATGGTTTCGTGTATTACAAGGGTAAATTATATGTCCCTTGTTACGAAACGACAGCGCACGTGACCCAGAGCCCTTGGAAGAGGGGCAACTGGAGGAAGAACCATTCGGCGACGATCAAGTATGGGCAGCGGTACTTGCCCAGGAAGAGCAACGTCACGCGGAAGTCATGCGACAACGGGCCGAGTATCACGGCATGTCGCCAAGTACAGACTCACGTGACGAGGAAGAAGTTGAACGGATGCTGCAAGACGCGCAAGCAAGGATGGAACGGCTCTCCTTAGAACCGGATGAGTGGCATTTGCCGGGTGAGCGATCGGCTTATGCACGAACAGTGACACCAGAATGATCACGTGACCTTATCAGGACGGCACGTGATGAGTCTAGAAGCGGCTAGAAGGCCATGGACTATGCCTTATCGTAGCACCTTGGGGCACGATAGGCGAACGCATTATCATTGGACAGGACCCTTATCATTCTTATCTCCTTATCCCCTATCATCGGCATTAAGGGCATGTGTACGTTTATCATTGCATATCACGGACTTACGGTATCGTTATCTCGAGGGGCTGTGCTTATCACGTGTTACGTTGCCACAACAACGTTGCCTGACTTAGGCGCAAAGGAAGGCGATGACTGATACTAAGCTCGGTCCGATACACGAAGTGTCAAGACTTAACGTGGGGACGGGTGCACGTGACTCTTCCTAGTACACGGCGTCGGAGGGGTCTTCGCTCTCGATGTCTTCAACGAGGAGTACAACTCCGAAGACAAAGGCTAGGACAAGTAGTAGAGATGAAAGGTAGAGGAAAGGAAGTTGGCACTCCCAGGTCACGAACAATAGTGGTGGTATTGAGAAGACCAGGATGGAGATCCATGGTCTGAACAATGAACCTTATATACAGTTGTCGAGGGCTTTAAAGCTCCTCCCGAATCGTAAAGTAACCAATAGCGTAACTAGCTCGAACCCTAGTACAGCTATCCTAGGAATGAGTCATCGTACTATCTTACATGTGATAAGGCGCTCCACTGCTGACTGATATGAGTAGTCCATGACTAATTACCGCTGACCATCGTAGTCATAACCGATATGTCAGTGTCTTGATCAGTCCGTGACATCACCCCCTTTTCAGGTGGGACGTCCACGTTCCACGTGATCCCATACTTCCTCTGGATCCATCATTGAACCTCTCTGTTC
>WTXK01000649.1:0-23769 GCA_025769895.1 Lactarius psammicola
AATCCATATCACTCTTCATGACATGCAGTACGCCACTCCTCCTGTGAACTACTTGGCATTTTTAGAATGTCCTGAAAGGTCCATTCGTGAATATTAGAGGTATCAGGTAACTCTAGATCTATTGGTGAAACTGCTTTGGCAAGCAGAAGATCTAGAAATTTGACTCCCCCTTCCTGAGCAAGGTGGGTCAGCAATTGCTGATCTACTTCATCCTCTGAAGTGAGGGGACTTTCACTCTGTATACTTGGAGGATTAATCATGGGTTGCTCAGGAATGTCTCCTGGAACTGACTGATCTTGACATAAATGCAACCGGGAGCTAACTGGCTGGTTATCTATCAATCGCTGCCAAGTACGAGTCCACTCAATATCATGTATAATTTGTGTAGGAGGTTTATCTTCGTACATGTTATCAGGAAGAGTAGTGGGTTTCCTAGTGTTACGAAATGACAGTGCACGTGACCCCGAGCCCTTGGAAGAGGGGCAACTGGAAGAGGAACCATTCAGTGACGACCAAGTATGGGCAGCGGTACTTGCCCAGGAAGAGCAACGTCACGTGGAAGTCATGCGACAATGGGCCGAGTACCACAGCATGTCACCAAGCACGAACTCACATGATGAGGAAGAAGTTGAACGGATGCTGCAAGACATGCTAATATGACCTGCGCGTGGCTGACCCTTTAGACAGGCAGTTTTGGCGATTACCGCACCCTTTGGAGGACCGGCTAGAGCGACTATGGCCGAAGCGATGCGACGCACAGGTGGATTGGCTGAAGCGAGGCACTTCCGGACCGCGCAACGGTAGCACAACGGCTTAGACTCTCAAACTTGATGCACAGGAAGACTTGGAGACACGGTCCAAGGCTATGTAGGAACAAGACATACATAGCAGTGTGTCTGCGTCACTCCTAGTCTGCGGGACTAATACTCCAACCTCGAGAGCCCCAGCAACCGCGTAGACCGCACCAACGACCAGCCGACCGCCTCCAGGCGCAAGACAACCGCACTTGCGTCCAGTATAACCCTTCGGTGTCCCCTTTCACTCCGGCTAGTTTTGGGCGATGCACCTTGTGGCCTGTAACTGCGTCGGTTGAACACCCGTGTCGCTTCGCGTCGGCCGGCCCCCTTCTAATTGGCGGCTTCTTGAACTTAGCAGAGGAGCTGTGGAGGAACCTTAGGACCGCTTCGGCTGAAGGCAGCGTACGAAGATGTATTTAAGAGGATAGTTTTCATAGTAGTACAGCAGCTAGTCACTTTCTGGATTCCTTACCTTTTACCTCTCATATCTCTACCTCTACTACCTCAATTCATCTCTATCTATCCTCTGAAGTCATTAAGAGGCCTCTATAACTCTTTGCGTCACTTGCGAACCCTTTGCGTACCCATGCGTACGTCTGCGTTGCGATTCCGGCTACTGAAGCCCTGCGTTAGTGAAACTTGCGATACTCGGCAGGCGCAACTGCGTGCGTCTTCGGCCGATTGCGATTACGGTCCCCTGCGGTTCTCGGCCCCTATGATAGGGCACTTGGCCTCCGACAGTTAGTTTATCGGCCCAGCTTGCAATTATATTCCTCGACCTCCCGAACCCAACTATCCTAAGCTGCACAAGAACACGCTTATAGGCGGTTTAGGGTATCATTTCTGGTGGCCAACGTGGGGAGGTTGGAATATAAAAGGTTCCGGATTAGTTAAGACTAATCATAGATCATTCGGCGATCAAGGCGATGTACCCTTCTCGAAGAATTAATTGACGCGGGATACGACCCGATGCAACCTATTCCCGGAAGCTTTACTAACCTTTCTGATCTATCATCTATTAGCGGCGATTCTAGCGATCAAGAATCAAGCCCGAGCTCCACAAGAGTGGGCAACAGAAGCGAAGAAGAAGTAGACCTCATCCTGTCACAACACTCATCTCAGCAAATTGCGCCACGCGGTGCAACTACAAGATCAAGAGCAAGAGCTCAAGCACAAACACAGCAATCAGCGTCCGCTTCGGCAAATCCATCGATAAACCCACAGCCGACCACATCGGCTCAAGTATCCGCAAGCGTACCCCCGCAGGTACCTCAATCTCAAGTAACCCCATCAATACCGCCGACAACGGTACAGCCGATCATGGCTCAATCAGCATCGGCACCTCAGCAAGCAGCGGCAACAGTCTCGGCCATTCAACAAAACTTACCTAACCTACAACAACAACCTCCGGCACCAGTACAAGTTAACCCTCCTCCAAGAATGGCACTCGCAGATTTACCTGGCGAAAATGAGCGCTTGGCGCCAAAATTCGACGAGAAGCGGCCAGAAGAATTAAGCCGATACTTTACGGCTCTTGAGGCTCTTTATAGCAGGCATGGTGTAAACTCAGAAGAGGACCGAAAGCTCGGCACAATCAAATATGTAACAATCTTTACCAAGCGGCTCTGGAAATCTACTAAGGCTTGGGGCGACAATACCAAGATATATGCAGAATACAAGGCCGAAGTCCTGAAGCTATACCCGCAGTCGAGTGACGACGCTACTTACACATTGCAGAATCTTGACACAGTAATCAGCGCTCGCGCTCGGCTCAGCATATACAACACTAGTGTCATGAACCGTCAAGCTTAGGTTATGACTCAAGAGTTCAGGCCGGTCCGGTCCGGTCCGGTATTATGTAATCAACTTCCTAATTGGGAAATCCGAGGTCGGAGTTTGAAATTATACTCCGGAGGTCACGTGATCTGTCACGTGACTAGTTCCTTGTAGAAGGTTCTACCACCTTCTACAGAGTTCTACCAGTTTCCACAGAAGAACTGCGGAAAAGGTCACCAGGTCTCAGAGAGACTATTGCCATTGGACGGTATTTATAGAGCTTCCACAGGCTTCCAGGACATTCCCAGAGAAACTATTGCCATTGGACGGTATTTATAAATCTTCTACGAGTTTCTAGAGTATTCCATTATGTAAACACCATGTAGCCAGGTATATAAGCTGGCGCAATACAACAGACAGTCCCTCAGACTGTCCACTTGTGAACTCCCATTTGCAAGCCTCATAGTCTTCTGCATTTCTCATCACCATTGATCTGCTCTGCCTCCTTGCCCTCTTGCATCTGTCTAAAGTCCTCCTCTCTGCTCTCCACCTTGCTCTTTTCTTTGTCCCTCCTATCCGTCGTCATATCCCTAAGTGCCCCAAGTTGCGCCTGACTTACTGAGAGTAAGTCATCACACTTGGACAGTCTCACTTAAACTTGACCACGGATATCCTTGATAGTCATCCCTTCTTGACCTCGTACCACCACCATCTCCCTTGAGCTCTGGTGCTCTGGCTGGGTCTGCTGGGGGCCCTTGGGGTCATCGTTGCCTCTGACGATGTGGGCCCTCCTCCCCTCATTCTTAACTATTGGGCTTCTTTATCGTCGTCCGCATCATCACACTCTTTGGGGTCACCATTGCATGATGTATCCCACTTCACCCTCCCTGCCATCATTGGCCTCATCCGGACCTCCTCAACGTCGTCCACTCTCTACCCCTGGCCTCATCGCCACCATCAGAAGTGGGCCTTCATCCCCACCTCGCTCCCTTCCTTTGTCATCATCGGCAGCAATCTGGATGGCTCATTGTCATCCTCTTACTACCATTGGGTCTGGGGTTCCCTCTGGGAACTCTGGATGCCTTCCTCTTCACTCACTCCCACAATTCTGGGATCGTTCTGGTCAACCCCCTCATCTGGATCAAAGTTGTTGTCGCTCTGCGACCCCTTCTTGGCTGGGCTGGGCCGTCTCTGGGGACTAGGGGTTTGGGATTGATGGAACGCACTCTGTGAGCCGACCGGGAGTTGAAACCCTCCCATGGGGCGTAGTAGGGGCGCGACACCCGAAACCCCCAAAAACCCAAAATGCAGCAGAAGCCAACTGTCTCCCTTTCTCCGACGCACTCGGATTGATGGCCCTTGCACTCCCACGGCTGTCAAGGACGCAGCTTCTGGAGGCCACATGTTTGGCTGGGCCCGGATCTTTTCCCTCCTTACCATTCTGGGGTGGACTTCCTCCCACCCTTTATCTCCAATTCTCACACTCGTCAGCAGGGTCACCATGCCCTTTACCTTCCTTTTGCTTTATGCTTACTGTCGGCCTTCCTCTGGGAGGTGGCCATCCATTCACTCCAACGTCCTTCCGTTCGCGGAGCTTTTTCCTCCATTCTTCCACTTCACTCCTTTCGCCCTTTTGCTTGAAGACATCGTTGAAAAGTATTTCGTGGTGTTAGTAGGGGCCTGGGGTTCAGGGTTGGGTCGGGGTTGGGTGCGGGGTTGGGCTGAGGGTTCGGGTTTCGGGACACTCACTGTTATCAAATTTGTCTTTTAAGACGAGACCGGTCTTGTTACTTACGTACTGCCCCGGAATACAAATGGTTTTAAAAAAAAAAAAAAAAAAAGATATCCTTGATAGTGTCCTCCCTTGAGTACGATCACTCAGAGTTTGGATACTGGGACGAGGAATCTGGTTCCTATTCCTACAGAGGGTACAATCCGTTGGAACGCCCCCTCGATGATCTTATCCCTTCATCTCCTCTTCGTTATTCCTTGTCACCTCTGGGGCTGAATATCGCCCCTCTCCCCGAAGTTGCTCAAACAGTTGAGCAAGTCGCCAGTCCCCAAGGGCAGGCTGCTACATCAGCGCCGCCATCACCCTTGACACCCCAGTTGGCTCGACGGACAGAGCCCTTCCTAACATCTCCCCTTACATCAATCCAGTCCAGTCCCCGCTCCCCTAGCCCGGAGCTTGTATATCCACCATCTCCTGTATTCAGGTCTCCCTTGACTGCACCTGTGTCCCTCCAAGTTCCCACAGTCCATCTGGTCTCCCCGCCTCCGCGTCCACAGTCCCTGCCCCCTGCACCATCGCCATTCTTTCTTGTTCCTTCACGCCCAGCCACCCCAGATTCGCCCATTAACTACAACTGTGTGGCGGAAGCAGAAGAGCGGGTAGATACCCCATGTCCCATTAGTCCAGAGCCATTAGAGGACCAAGAAAATATCCCTCCTCCTGCCCCTGTTATTCGTCCCCCTCCCTGTCTTGGTGCTACAGGTCAGCACCCTCATCAATTTGTCGCGGTCCATACCATTAGGGGAGAGGAGTGGAGGCCCATTAGTGAGTTCTATCGGGAGTCCATCCACAACTTTCATATGGTTCAACAATTGTGCGACAACCCCCCCACCTTCCCTGGCATCCTCCCTTTCCGGTGCAAGTCACCCCATTATCAGACCATCCTCCCTCGTAATCGCGCCCTTGCCCTTGCCGTGGGCATCCAACCTCTGTACGCCTGCTCCCAGGCAATCCTTGATCATCCCAGCGCCAGCCTTCCCCTTGGTAGCATTCGCTACAACTTTAGGAGAGGCATCTGCGAAGCCTTCAGCCCCCTGAATAACATCATCAAACGGGGGTATGTATACTCCTTGGTTATCTTGGAAGTACAAGACTTCCTGGACGGAAGAGTGATAACCACGTACGGTTATCTGGTTTTCCACGAAGGAGGAGTGTACGCAATTGAACAGGGGTATCATTTTGAAGACCTACTCCAGACCAGCCCTCATCTGATAGGGTATTGTTTCCATCCCCGTATCCCTGCTGACCCCTTCCAACATATCACGCACTACCCTGACCACGAAGTACTATAACCACTTACTATAATTAGTAAGTGCTTGTAGTAAAAAGCAGGGTATCATTGTCAAATAAAAAGGGGTCTAGTGTTCTTGTTTCCAGTGCGCATTACTGAGGAAGAGCGAGCTAGAAGAGCTCAAGCCTTGTTTGAAACCCATCGTCAACGACAACTCCAAACTTATTACCCATCTACCACCCTTATCGACGCATATTCAATCAATCAAATAGACTGTTGGAGTGACATCTCCTTAGTCTTACGAAGATTAATAAACCTACTTCCATTCGGCGAAGTAATACCCTCTTCAAGGTTTGAAGAGTTTGTTACCCAAGACTTACCAAGCATCGCCGACGCAGCCCAAGAACAACTCTTATACTGGCACTTAGCAGACCACCCCACCTTGAACAATCACCCAGTAGATTCCCTTCTACTTTGGGCTAAAGACGATTATTTCTGGTTTATCACAGTACCACCAAGAAGAGAAGAACTCATAGAAACCATCAGAAGGGGAGAACACGTTCGCTTTTTGGAGCGATTTCGATTAGACCATATCGAGGTCCAAGTATCCTTTCAAGAATTACGCCTTGAAAGTCACGCACAAGGCCATCGCCTAGTAATCACAGAAGGAAAAGAGTTCACCTATAAGTGGGCTGATGCCACCTGGTCCACCACTTTGGAGAACCCAGACCCAAGACTAATCAACCCAAGGATCCGTCACCTCCCACCAGACCAACCAACTGACCCAGAAATCTTAGAACCCGCAAGGCGCGAACCAAGCGAATCCCTACCCCCTAGCAGTCCACCAGCATCAAGTCCTCCTACATCTACAAGCTCTGTTGACGGTTGGGGAGATAATACTTCCAACCAGTGGAATAGCAGAGCAGTGTGTTGGTGTAGTAAAGAAGTGTGTGACTGCGGATACAGACCAGACACCCCACCTACTCCACCTAGTGTAGTATTGTGGGCGCCAGGCCATAGTTACCTACCCTCTAGAGAAATATAGAGGGTTCCCTTTGATTCAGAAACAAAAACTGGCAGAACAAACAGTTGAGTGGGCTATCTGTCATGAACTAGTATGCTGCGTTCATGACTTAGTTATACCAACGTACTATCAATAGTACTTGCCATACTCAAAGAAAGGGTACTATCAAGTTGTCCGACTAGGACCCTTGGTTCCACCTCCCATATAGTAGGAAACCTGGGCTCTATGGTCCCACCATGTCCGTTTGCGCAAAAGTGATGAGTAGAGGCGTCCACAATATCGCGTCTTCATTGTCGCCTGATGTTTTTGGATGATTTAACTTGTTATTATTTGTGGACAGAGTCCAAACAAGTTACTAATAGGTAAACAAAGATCTATTATTAGTATTAGAAGGTTCTACGACCTTCTATAGTCTTCTACCGGCTTCTACGGGATGTACTGCAGAGAAGGTCACGAGACCTAAGAGGGACTAACGCCATTGGACACTATTTATAATGCTTCCACTGTATTCCAGAGTATTCTACTGCGCACAGACCATGTAACTAGGTATATAAGCCAGCCTAATACTACGGACAGCCCTCAGACTGTCCACTTGTGACAACTACCTGCTAGACTCCTCTGTCCACTCTCTTCTACTACCATTGATTTGAGTCTCTCCATCGCAGTCTTGCTCGTACTCAAACCCTTGTTGTTACTTCTCCTAGTCTCCCTCCTCCTCTTCCCCATTGTTCGACGTCCCCCTCCGTGCTCCAAGTACAAACGGTCTCACTAATCAGTGAGTCCTTCACACTATCAGACTGGCTTCTCAACAAGTTGCGCAACCATCAAGAAGGACAAGACGCCAAAACAGATTTGGCGCAAGAAACAGTACTATTGCATCACCAGCAGTGCAAGCAAGAAGCCCTCCAAGTATTAACCAAGCTAATCCACAAGAACCAGTATACCCTAGTATTCAACCAGTTCGCGGACAACCAGTGTACCCCCTTATTTGACCAGTGGTTAGAACACCAAGACAGCCCTCTACAAGTAGTGAAGAGGCCCAGTACCAAGCCACCCAACCAGTCCTCCACTGTCACTTCCCAGAAGCCATCTACATATCAGAGCATATCCCCACCAGATCTCCAAGAGAGTTGAAGAGATTTCAAGATCACTGTAGGCTTCAGTACGACGCAAATAGGGCAACCTTGGTCCTTGAACAACCCTTGACGCGTGCGCGTGAAATTACTTCAAGTGCTCTAAACTTCCAGAACCTCTTGTGGAAAAGCAAGACCACAGTCAGTCACTTTGGTATATTTGAAGAATACCATTGGATTCGTCGACAACTCAGGCCAAACGCCGCGGACCGCGCCATCTTACAACCAGCTTACCAAGTCTTTTACCAGTGGGACTCTGACGGTTGGACCGTCTCTAGACTCCAAAGAAACCAGTGAATGAGCAGAAGACTCGCAGTAACAAGAAGAGATCTCACAGAGACAGAAGAAGCAAACGTCCCCTACTACTTCACAGACGCCCACTTTTCCTACGAAGATAACCTATATCACGCGTATTGGGAAGCATACGCAGTCACCAGCACAAATGGAAAATTTCCTTGGTTTATTGAAGAACTAGGAAGAAATCTAGACAGACCAGATTACAGAAACACCTATCCAGGGTTTCACCAAATTGAAGACATCAATTACCTTAGCCTCACAGGAAAATACCAGAACAAAGACGTTGCCTGGTCATTTAACAGGAGTGGCTGGTACTACAAAAATAATAGAGAAGTAAACTTCGAAGAAAGTCGACCAAGAACACCACCAGAGCTAAGCAACCCTCAAGAAGAAGGGCCTAGTAACACCCAACAAGAAGAACCAAGTTCTCCATTAACACCTCAGGAAGAGGCACAATCTACCCATTCTTCATCTAAAGAATCAAGTTCCAGTTCAGATTCAGATCAAGCAGAAGTATCCCAGATCTTAGAAAGCGCAACCAAGACAGTTACCTCTTTACTAGAGAAGGTATCAAGACCACATACACCACAATCCCAGTCGCCCCTAGTTTTTCCAGGAGCACTACCAAGTACACCAGGTCCATCCTTACCAACAGTCTACCCTACCCCAGTTACAGTTGCGCAAGCACCAACTACTGTACCTAGGGCAAATTCTCCTACCCCTGCCAGACAACCAGTTATAGTTGCGCCCGTACTACCAGCACTTCCCCACAGAGCAGCTCCTCCCGTCGTTCCCCCAGCCATGGCAGCACCGAACCCAAAGAAAATATTAGGCATTCCCCCAGAACCATTTGATGGCAAGTCAGAAAAAGCGGAATCCTTTTGGAATAACTTGGCCAACTACTACTACCTCAATGAAGACGTCTATATGGACGAAGGAAAGAAGGTCTCTGCAGCGCTAACCCATTTCAAATTGGGTACTCCAGCAGGAGAATGGGCTCAAGACAGACAGAAAACAGCCCTAGCAGCTACGCCAATAAATTTTGGCACATGGGCAGCCTTCAAGATTGCCTTCAAGAAACACTTCATCCCAGAACACACCAAGTTGGAGGCCACTAACGCCATGTACAACTCAAGAATGGGAAATAGACCCTTCGACGAATGGTACCAGGAATGGTCCACCCATGCCTCTAGGTCAGAGGCAAATGAAGAAACCAAGATGTTCGCCTTTAGAAAGGCGATTCCACAGGCACTACACCAAAAGTTAATTGGTCTTTCGCCTCAGCCTACAACACTGGAGACGCTAGTCGAAAAAGCAAGAGATTTTGACAGAATTTGGCGCCTTTACAGTAACCCTGCCTTCACACAAGGAGGAAGAAATAGACAGGCGCAAGGACCCAGGAATAGAGCAGCCTACTTAGAAGAAGAAGACGCTTAAGTCAATGCTACCACAACGGATCCCCAGCCAAGAGGAAAATTATCCAAAGAAGAAAAGGACAAGCGCTTCAAAGAAAAGCTTTGCTTTTTCTGTGGAAAGCCCAACCACATCGCCAAGGATTGCCGGACTAAGAAGCGGCAAATGCAAGGAGGAAATAGACAAGGAAATCAGCGTCCAAGGTCAGACTTCAAAGCACGTGCAGCCATGACTCAAGAAGAGTCTTATGAAGACGCACCAGAGGAACACCCAGCACAGATAGCTTCACTATATCACAGTCCTACACCACGATTCTCCATCCCTCGCCCTCACTCTGCACCAGTTCAAGAGGATTTTTGAAGTGTCCTACTGCAGCACTGTCAGTTAGGACTTTACAGTTATCAAATTCCAGTTTTATGAATAGGTATTCTCTACTAGAGACGCTCGACTCTGAGCCTGTACCTGGTGATACTATACGAAATAGACGATCACCTTCTATTACACTCAGAGTTACTCTAGTTGGCAAGAAAACTGGTAAAGAAATCAGTGCACGCGCTGAACGTGCTCGAAAGCGCGTGCGTGAGTAACTGTGGGCAGAGGGTGGACCAAAGAAGATAGGGGTTAGGGAAAGGGGTCTAGCCAAGAAGTGCCGAGACGCGCGAAATTGAGTCAAGACGCTAAACACTTAGACGGGGTTGAAAGATTTCAAGTCGAGAAAGGAAGAGAAAGGGAGTACAAGATAAGAGTCGAAAGTTGGAAGGGAGAATGATATCACGCCCGAGTGGAGACGGGACGCCTGCGAAGTCGGAAAGGTCGGGAGTAGGAAGGGATCCGAGGTTGCTTTGTTTGTACTTAGAAGTTATAGCAAAGAGTCTATAAAGACTATTGCAATTAAACCTAAAGACGAACAGAACAGTTAGTAATAAACGCGAATTGAAAAAGAGACGAGTTTCGGTCTTGAAGAAGTCGGAAGAAGAAACAAGGTGAAAGTCAAACAAGTCGGGTGTCTTTGACTTCGACCTGACCCGAAAGTTGTTGAATTCACGCGAGAGACAATCGAAGAGAGGAAGGGGGAAATCGACTGATGCATTCAGAACACAAACTCGCTCCTTTATACAATCGATCAGTACCTAAGGCAAGCCGAATCGAAACGCGACTAAGTCGAAATATGTGAGGAGAATCGTTGTAAAGGGGGGAAAAGTAAATGATGTGTCCAATGTAGAGAGGGAGTCGACGAGTGAGAACACGAGGTCAACGCGAGGCGCGAAACACGAGTCGTAAGTAAGATGAGGAAGTCGATGAACCAAAGTCGCATGGCCGGGCGACAGCGCCGGTGAGATTGACGACGCGCACTAATAGTACAAAGAAAAGGTTAGAAAATGGTAAGGAAAATACGAGAAAGTAGGGGCGCGCCTGTGCCCGAGACAGAGAGCGCGAACTAAATCAATCCGGCATGAAAACGAGGCTTGAGGGGCGACGACGTGAAGTCGATCGGCCGAGGGTGAAGATATGAACGATGAGACGGAGATGGCGAAAAAGATGATGGAAAGAATGGTGGAAGACGCATGGTAGATTTGAGGCCGTTGGCGTCGCAGTTGGTGGACATCTGAAGGCTGTTATCCCAACACTGGTAAGGTGCGGGTGATCAAAGGGCGTCCGACGAGGGCGGGGGAGACTGGGATACGACAAGAGGCAAAGAACGACGAGATCGATGACAAGATGGTTGAAAGAAAAGAGGCATGAGGCGAAAACGAGATGGAACAAACAAAGATGAGTTGGTGGCGTGGTGATGAACGAGATAGGCAGTATTAGCACACGACGGTCCGACGGCTCCGAGATGGCCGAAACGAGCGAAATAGCTGATTTCACAGCTAAGGGCCGCGCTGCCCTTACACCTCCCGGGGGGTCAAAAATCTTGACCGTCCCCGGTCAAGTCTTCTTCGGCAATGTCGACGTCTTCATCCGCGTTGTCGAGGGCTGCAAGGTCATCGGAATCTAGCAAGCGTGTGACGGAAATGACTGAGCGGGAGCGAGTGTGGTAAGGGACAAGACGAAAGGCGGCGAAGCGAAGCTTCGAGACCGCGCCATCAAGCTCGGCGAGGCGGTAGGCTCCATTGCGAGTCTTCTTCACGACGACCATGGGACCGAAATAACGAGGCTTCATCTTACGCAAATGAGTGTTCTCGGCTACAGAGTTTCGGATTAAAACCAGATCTCCCAGGTTAAAGGAGGTGGTCTTTATATTCTGAGCTTTCTGTCGCTCGAAACTATGAGCAGCCGAGAGACGACTCTTCACGATGTCGTCTCGGACCCTTTCGAGGTCTTCCTCCCGCATCTGAAGTTGACGCGTTCGGATAGCGATGAGGTCGGAAGTCGAGAGTGAGGTGGTGATATTAGGGACAAGGAAGGTCGCAAAGGAGAGGTCGAAGGGGAGAATGGGTTCGACGCCATGAGCCATGTAGTAGGGGGTGTGACCTGTCGATCGTCGAGTAGTAACTCTGTCAGCCCAGAAAACGTGAGGTGCCGCCGCTAACCACTTAGAAGCGTCGCTTTCACAGGTCTTGAGTAGGGAATCCCGAATAGTCCTGTGCTGGCGCTCGACGATGCCGTTTGCCCGAGAGTTGTAAGCCGAAATGCGAATGTGATGAATACCGTACTTGCTAGCCAACCAATCCAACGCCGCGATGTATGCCGAGCCGTTATCGGTAACGATCTCCTCAACTGCGCCCCAACGACAGAGGATTTCTTCAAAAATAAACTTGCCAACCGTGTGACCGGTCTCCGAGCGAAGGGCACGCCACTCGGGCCAAGCGGTGAGGGAACAACGAGCCTGGATAATGTAAGTGCAACCACCAGAGGGGGACATATGCATGGTGTCGATGTACGCCTTGCGAAAGAGGGGAGCGGGGATGGGGACGATAGGAGGGATGTGGACCTTGGTAGTTTGTCGGAGTTGGCATTGATGGCAAGTATTGACGTACCATTTGACGTCGGAGTCCAAGGAAGGCCACCAGAAGCGATCGATAAGGGTACGGCGAGTAGAGTAAATGCCCTTATGGCCTAGGTCGTCGTGTACAGCGCGAACAAGGGCGGGACGTTGAGTAATAGGAATGAAGAGTTGATCCCTGCCGTTAGAATTACGTCGCCAGAGTTGATCGTTTACTACTAAGAAACGCTTCGCCTTCCTCAAAAACTTGTCCCACCTAGCGCCATCATAACCGCGAGGCTTGCTAAACGTCTCCAAGTAGTGCTGAATACGTGTCATTTCGGTCTCAACGTCGGAAGTTTGGTCGTTAGAAGGGAAATGGATGGTGGGTTCGATGGGGTTAGAGTCGTCCACTTCCGAGCTAAGAACCGAAACCGGAGCCTTGCCAGAGAAGAACTGATAGACAGCCAAATAAGTAGAAGTAGCCCAGATACCGAGTCCAAGCGTCTTGTCGATCCATTCCTCAGGATCGTCTTCATCGTCATCCTCCCCTTCCACAGGTTCACGTCTTGAGAGTCCGTCCGGGCCTTGATGCTTCTCAGCCGGAACATGAACGAGCTTGAAGTCGAAAAGTAAGATGGCGGCGATCCAACGATTGAGGACTGCATTCGGTTGGATATCAGGGTTGTTAATCATACCGCGAATGAAAACTGCGTCCATCTCGACTACGAGGTTGTGAACGCCGATGAGATGAAGACGAAGGGCGCGAAGAGCGCGGAAAAGACCGTAGAGTTCGATCTTCGGTTGGGAATAGTTACTTTCGCGCTCGTTCCAAGAAATCGAGCCAAAGCGCGAGGGACGTCGCTTGCCGTCAGCACACTCTTGAGACAAGATCCAACCGACTCCGCGCCAAGACGAATCAACAGCCAGAAAGACAGGACGATCAGTGGAATAGTCGATAGAAATGAGGGCTGGGGAGTTAACAATGGCGTCTTTGAGGCGTTGCATGGTGTCTTCGTGCTGGTCCTCCCAGATGAAGGTCTCGCCTTTGCGTGTGAGGTTGACGAGGGGACGAGCGATGGCGGAATAGTTCTGGATCCAAATACGCATGAAACCAGCTAAGCCCAAGAAAGCACGAACGTCAGTGATGTTCTTGCATGAAGGCCAGTCCCGGACTTTGGCAATCTTGGAGTCATCAGGCACGCGCCCATCATAATTGCACTTGTGACCCAAGATGACTACTTCGGGGACGGCGACGAACAACTTCTTGGCCGAGACAGTGGCGCCGGAACAGCCTAGACGATGAAGAATACGGTGTACGTCGTTGAGGTGCTGCCAGATAAATGCACGAATGCCGGAGTTTTCGGGAATAGTGACATAGCCTCCGTCTTCCGTTTCGAGGCGTGAAGCGGGGCCCTTGATACTGCAGTCATCTACAAATGGCCAGGCGACGTGAGGGATTTCTGCCTCCAAAATAAAAGTGACATCTTCATGGAAGATGGCAACAGCATTAGTCCAGCCCTGGGGTAAACAAGTCAAGCGAAGAGCGCCGATGGGGGATTGGATAGTAGTAAGATCACGAGAGGCGACGTCGAGAGTGCGGTGATCGTAGCCGACGAACAAGTCCAGCATGCTATAGCACGCGCGACCAGCCATCGCCTCGATGAGTTGATCGGCAAGGGGAGGGACTCCAGAGTTGCGGACGGTGACGGCGTTGAGGGGTTGCAGGTCATGAACAAGGCGCAGCGCGCCATTCTTCTTCTTCACACAAAACCACCTAGATCGATACGATGCGTCAGAATGCTCATAAACTCCAGCCGCGAACTTGTCCCGAAATATCTGGATGACTTGATCAAGAATGCCGGTAGGGATGGGAATGTTCTTCTGGACCCAAGGAACGTGTTCAATAACCGGGATCTTGACAGGGGAAACGTAGTCATCGCGAAACCGACCCTTCTCGGCCTCGGTCCAAGCTAACCCGAGTTCGTTGATCCGAAGAATGTGGTGGAGTAACTTCAATTCTTCGGGCAACAAGAAGTCGTAACGGTTGAGGTCTAGATCGTCTAAGCGTTCCTGAGTAAGTCGAATGCCAGGCGTGAAATCGGGGGGATGAGTCGGCAAGGGAGGAAGTGAGAGGAGTGGGTCAACGGGAATACGCCGGATGATGCGATAGTCTTCAGGGAGAGTTGCTGGTACAGGCCGCACCTTCTTAGCAACTCGCTTGTATGCTAAGACATGCTCCGATGGCGTCTGAGACAGGTAGTCATAAGAGGTGGTGTGATAAGACCGAACACCATCGAATCGAGGCGGCGCGGGTGACGAAACGAAGGAGAGAGCTCTGACAAATCCGACTTGAGCCTTACGAGCGCGAGATGGAATGGAAATGAAATGAGAGGGATTAGCGGGGTCGCGAATAGAGACGTCAACACGTCCGTCGGGTTGGTCTTCGAGTCGACACAGAAGCAAGTGATGGAATGGTCGTCCCAGGAGCAAACGAAAGGGGGCTTGGTCGACGATGTGAGCGTGAACTTCGAAAACAACGTCGCCAACCTGCATTGACAGGTTCTCAGCACATCCCAGAGTCTTGCTGACCAGGCCGTTAGCTCCTTCCATCTCCAACTGATGGTCTTGGTTTACGAGCGCACCGGCTTCCTGCGCTAAGTCTTTCCTGATGACAATGATCTGGGAGCCTTGGTCTAAAACACCAGCTTCGGAAACAGAACCGTTAATAAGGACATCGATTTCGCGCAGGGGGAGTGAATATTCGGCAGTGCGCGGAGCAGAGAGTTCGAGAACTGAGTAGGGGGAAGGGGATGATGATTCCTCAAATCCGGCAGCGTCGACTCTACGAGTCCTCAAGCGTTCGACGAGCTCCTTACGAATGATAGGGCTAGAGGCGAGAATGTGAGCGGGAGTGACGAGGGACAGTTTGCCGTCAAGGAACCACTGGTAGAGCTGAGATGTAAGCTGCTGGTCTTCGGCATTAGATTGATAGCGATACTGCGGGACAACGCGTGGAGCCGAAGATGACGAGGAAGGGTGAGCATTTGACGTGGTGGTAGTGGGTGCGCTTGCGGGAGCCTTACTGGAGGGAGTCTTGCTCGTAGAAGCCTTGCTGGTGGAGGGCTGGCTGGTGGATGCTGTAGCGGGAACAGCGGATTCCGGCGTTGTGAGTTCCGGAAGCTTTGACGCTTTCGCGTCCCGTTTCTTCTTCTCGGTTGCGTAGACCTCGAATAAGTCCGGAATATCATCCTCGGACTCCTCATCTTCGGGCTCGTTGTCTGGGACCTCCACAATGTGCGCTTGCTGGACGGGTTGGTTGTAAGTATGACTCGCCACAATCTCGAAACTGTTAGTCGCAATGTGGGGTGGGGATTCTCGGACAAAGGTGGAAGAAGCGCTAGCAGTGTTCGGGGTAGCTATAGCTCCAGCGATCCATGCATCAATCTTCGACTGTAAGTTGCCACCAAAGCCATCACTAGGAATCGGCTGACCGTTAGGCAAATGGAGACGGTCGTTGACAACTATGGCTCGTCCGTTGCGGACATATTCTTGCGCGAGAGGACACTCCCGAATACGATGGTTAGTCTGGGAGCAGAAGGCGCATCCCATGGGGCGTGAACGGAAGAACGATGAGTCGGAGGAAACGGCAGGGGGAGCAGGAGCAGATCGCTCGGACCAAGGTTGGCGAGACGTCGTCGGAGCGGTGGAGGATTGGAAGGCATAAGAAGGTTGACTCATCTCAGGCTTGGGTAGGTCCTTAGCGACTTCAGGGAAACGGTGTGCGCAGCGAGCATAGAGAACAGCGTAAGACCGTTCCCGAATGTTAAGCCCGTGCATCTTGTCCATAAGATCGTCTAGCTCACGATCTTCCTCTTCCCGAGTCGGCTCTTGAAAGCGAACCGTCTTGGTCTCGACAGAAGGACCTGGTGCACGAGGGCGATCATGGCGATCAATAGCGCGATCGTGAGTACGTGGAAGGTCAGGGGCTCGAGGAGGGTAGTCATAATGAGCACGAGGGGGATCAGGATTTCGGGGATAGTCATAGTGATCACGGCCGCGAGGAGGCTCCGAAGCATGGGCGAGAGGGTGCCGATTGGTAATACGTCCCTCATCCCATTCCGGGCGAGCGTAAGCGTCTCTGGGGTTAAAGTCATGGAAGGCCTCACGGATTCTTCCTCGCCCTTCATAGTCAGGTACGCGGGGGTCATGATCGATCTGTCCGAATCCTCGTCCATAAGGCTGTTCCGGACTAAGTGGTCGTAGCATGGGGCGATTCCAGCGCTCTCGCAGCTCGATGGGGATGAATGGGGAAGAAGCGAAGACGGCACGAGCGACCTTGAATACGTCCTCAAAGCCATATGGTTGCCCGATTGGTTGGTCAGGGAACTTGGCTACGAGTCTAGGCAATATCTTGTCTTGATCGTTAGGGTGAAAGCCGTACCAGAAAGCCGAGTCGCGATCATCATCAGTAATACGACGATTTTCAGTGAGTGGCTTGCTGAAGACTATGAACTGCCGGTAATATTGAATGACGCTTTCCTCATCGCGTATACGAGACTGGCTGTGGTAATGGACGAAGTCATATAACTTCTGCTTCGAGTGCCTAGACTGAGATGAGGTCCCTTCATAGGTACGCTCGAGAGATTGCCGAAAAATAGCCCAGTCATGTGCTGTATATCCGTCCAGAATCTTCCACAGGTCTCGGAGGTCGTGTGGAATATAGCGAAGAATGGTATCGACCTTCTGCGCATCGGTGAGGGCACAGCTAGTAGCTAGCTCTTCGTACTCCAAGAGAAACTCTTCGAGCGGGTCTCCAACGCGTCCAGAAAAATAGGGTGCTCGGTGCGAACGAGCGGGTGGCATCGCAGCAGGACCAGTGGGCGGATTAGCGGCCATATGTGCTGGTGGTGGAACGACTGCGGGTGGTGCGACTACGGGTGGAAGTGGCGGTGGTGCAACTACGGGTGGAGGTGCTGGTTGTGAAGAAGTAGTCGGAGGGGGTACTGATGTCGATGAAGTAGTCGGAGGGGGTACTGATGTCGATGAAGTAGAGGGCGGAGCTGGTACGGTTGTAATAGATGAAGACGAGGTTTGAGCAGGAACGATTGGTACTAGCGCGGAAGACGAGGATAAGGAAGGAATAACTGGTGTAGACGTCGAAGGCCCTTGTGAAGGCGCTAGGTCAAGTTGTGTTTGTGTGGAAGGGGGATCGGGGCGGGACGAGAGAAACTGAGACGCTCGGAGGTTTACAGGGAATACTTTAGGCGCAACTTGAGGCACGAAGGAGACAGTAGGAGAAGATGAAGCTGAAGACGAGGACGAAGATGAAGAAGAGTCGGATGGGATGACAGACGGTGCAGGAAAAGTTCGAGTCGGAGGTAAGGAAAGAGGAGATGGGGACCTAGATTCTGGAATAGAGATCAAAGAGGGGGAAATGAACTGCCGAGAGCTGCGAGACACAAGAGTCGAGAACGGAACTGAAGTTTCAGAAGGAGAATCAGCAAGAGGAGAAAAGGAACCGGGAATCGAGTGTCGAATAGGTTTAGGGAACACGAGAGAAGAACGAGGGGTGGAAGAGGTTTCGGAGCTTTCTATGGGGTTTGAGAGCGTCGAACTACTGGAGGACGGTTCGGGCTCGCGGATGGATGGATCGAGTGGGGGATCAGAGGAAGGTTGACTTGTCGAAGGAGTAGCTTTGATGAACTTGCCGGCTGCGTCTCTGGGCGGCAGTCTGGGCTGCTTGGGCATACGATTGGTCACCAGAGGCGACCGCGAAGTGAAGGTTGTCGAGGAAGGAGGGGGAAAAACAATCCACTTAACTCTGCCTCACTGGGGCAGCCAGGTGAACGTGCTCGAAAGCGCGTGCGTGAGTAACTGTGGGCAGAGGGTGGACCAAAGAAGATAGGGGTTAGGGAAAGGGGTCTAGCCAAGAAGTGCCGAGACGCGCGAAATTGAGTCAAGACGCTAAACACTTAGACGGGGTTGAAAGATTTCAAGTCGAGAAAGGAAGAGAAAGGGAGTACAAGATAAGAGTCGAAAGTTGGAAGGGAGAATGATATCACGCCCGAGTGGAGACGGGACGCCTGCGAAGTCGGAAAGGTTGGGAGTAGGAAGGGATCCGAGGTTGCTTTGTTTGTACTTAGAAGTTATAGCAAAGAGTCTATAAAGACTATTGCAATTAAACCTAAAGACGAACAGAACAGTTAGTAATAAACGCGAATTGAAAAAGAGATGAGTTTCGGTCTTGAAGAAGTCGGAAGAAGAAACAAGGTGAAAGTCAAACAAGTCGGGTGTCTTTGACTTCGACCTGACCCGAAAGTTGTTGAATTCACGCGAGAGACAATCGAAGAGAGGAAGGGGGAAATCGACTGATGCATTCAGAACACAAACTCGCTCCTTTATACAATCGATCAGTACCTAAGGCAAGCCGAATCGAAACGCGACTAAGTCGAAATATGTGAGGAGAATCGTTGTAAAGGGGGGAAAAGTAAATGATGTGTCCAATGTAGAGAGGGAGTCGACGAGTGAGAACACGAGGTCAACGCGAGGCGCGAAACACGAGTCGTAAGTAAGATGAGGAAGTCGATGAACCAAAGTCGCATGGCCGGGCGACAGCGCCGGTGAGATTGACGACGCGCACTAATAGTACAAAGAAAAGGTTAGAAAATGGTAAGGAAAATACGAGAAAGTAGGGGCGCGCCTGTGCCCGAGACAGAGAGCGCGAACTAAATCAATCCGGCATGAAAACGAGGCTTGAGGGGCGACGACGTGAAGTCGATCGGCCGAGGGTGAAGATATGAACGATGAGACGGAGATGGCGAAAAAGATGATGGAAAGAATGGTGGAAGACGCATGGTAGATTTGAGGCCGTTGGCGTCGCAGTTGGTGGACATCTGAAGGCTGTTATCCCAACACTGGTAAGGTGCGGGTGATCGAAGGGCGTCCGACGAGGGCGGGGGAGACTGGGATACGACAAGAGGCAAAGAACGACGAGATCGATGACAAGATGGTTGAAAGAAAAGAGGCATGAGGCGAAAACGAGATGGAACAAACAAAGATGAGTTGGTGGCGTGGTGATGAACGAGATAGGCAGTATTAGCACACGACGGTCCGACAGCTCCGAGATGGCCGAAATGAGCGAAATAGCTGATTTCACAGCTAAGGGCCGCGCTGCCCTTACAGCGCCCTGTTAGATAGTGGCGCAGAAGGCATCATCATAGATCAAGACTTTGCAACCAAAAATGGACTTACGCTTCGAACTCTAGTCAACCCACTCCCAGTCAAGAATGTGGATGGAACACCGAATAAGAGAGGATCAGTTCGACACACTACTATTCAAAATATTAGGATCAAGTCTCAAGGAGATTACCATGAAGAAAGCGCAGAACTCTACGTCACTACCCTAGGGGATCATGACATTATATTCGGCACAGATTGGCTCCATGCGCACAACCCAGAAGTAGACTGGGCTCTCCCCCAACTAGCCTTCACCAGATGCCCACCAACATGTATGTTGACCAAGAAACCACTAGTTATTACATCAAAGAAAGCACAGACACGCGCCACTACAATAAACACCATATTAGCAAAAGAGGATGATCCAGAACAGGAAGAGGACACATTTTCAAAAGACGCCATTGACTCTTTCCTACACATTCACAGTTTTCTCAAGTATGACCACTTAGCCGTTCGCACAAAAACAACAACTAGTACAGAAATAGCGGCCAGAACAGCGCCTAAAGCATCCATGGATCACATCCCAGCACAGTTCAAGAAGTACTCCAAAGTCTTTAGTGAGGAAGCCTCACAACGTCTACCACAGCACCAGCCTTGGGACCACGCCATCGACTTAAAACCAGGATCAGCAATGAAGAATTGCTCTATTTATCGACTTACACCAAAAGAATCAGACGCCTTAAAAGAATACGTCACAGAACATTTGCGGCGAGGATATATTCGCCCTTCAAAGTCACCTATAGCCAGCCCCTTCTTCTTTGTTGATAAGAAGGATGGAAAACTACGCCCTGTACAAGATTACAGAGGCCTCAATGACATTACTATCAAGAATGCGGCACCATTACCACTAATCCCAGAACTTATAGATAAGCTACACGGTGCCAGATACTTTACCAAGTTGGACATCAGATGGGGATACAACAACATACGAATTCGTGAAGGGGATGAATACAAAGCTGCCTTCAAAACACCCCTTGGTCTATTTGAACCCACAGTCATGACCTTTGGTCTTTGCAACGCCCCTGCCACCTTCCAGACATTCATGAACAACATATTCGAAGACATGGTGGACGAAGGCCATGTAGTGGTCTATCTAGACGATATTTTGATCTTTGCAGAAGACCTCACCTTGTTAACCAAGCTTACGGACATGGTCTTGTCAAAATTGGACAAGTTTGACCTCTATCTCAAGCCAGAAAAATGTTCATTCGCGCAAACAACAATTGAATACCTGGGGATTGTTATCTCTGAAGGCCAAATAGCTATGGACCCTGGCAAATTAGCCGGCATTACAGGTTGGCCACCCCCCAAGACAGTTAAACAAGTCCAAGCCTTCCTGGGGTTCTGCAACTTTTATCGAAGATTTATCAAGGACTTTTCCCATATTGCACGACCACTTTTCAAACTCACTAAGAAGGATTTCCCCTTTGTTTGGGGAGCAGCAGCAAGCACAGCTTTCCGCACACTTGTTACCGCCTTTACTACAGCGCCAGTGTTGGCGTTGCCAGATCACAGCAAGCCATTTCGCCTCATCACAGACGCCAGCGACTTCGCCACAGGAGCAATTTTGGAACAACCAGACGCATTGAACAGGTGGCACCCTATTGCATATCACTCCAAATCCTTGCAACCCGCGGAGAGAAACTACGAGATACATGACAAGGAACTCCTGGCTATTATTCGGGCCTTGGAAATATTCTGCCACTACTTGGAAGGTAGAGAAGATACCTTGGAAATCTGGTCAGACCATGGCAACCTGGTATATTTCGCCACAAAACAATGCCTTACTCGACGACAAGCGCGTTGGGCTCTCTTTTTATCACGCTTCAAGTTTACAATTATCCACAAGCCAGGGACCCAAAACAAAGCTGATGCACTGTCCAGGCGAACAGATCATAAAGAAGGGATAGCACCCAAAGATAATGATCGCATGCTCCTTGGCAACAAATTTTTTGCAATACATGCAACTCGCCCTGTAGGAATAAAAGTAGATGGAAACACAGTATTACACCAACAAATTAAAGCAGCCCAAGAATACGACAAAGAAGTCAGTCAAGCATTAGAAGTGATCTTAAAGAATGGCCCAAGAACCCTCACAAAAGGCCTAGAGGATTGGAACTTAGAAGATGGAATCATCTTATACAAAGGACTGGTTTATATCCCAAAGAATGAAGAGCTACGAAGAAGTATCGTCAAGTTACACCATGAACATATCGCCTCAGGACATCCAGGAAGATGGAAAACCTATGAACTAGTATCAAGAGATTTCTGGTGGCCAGGAATGTCCACCTTTGTCAAGAACTATGTAGACGGATGTGCTACATGTCAAGCTACAAAAATAAAGCCAAGAAACCAAGTACCTCTGCAACCAAATCAAGTCCCCGCGGATATTTGGGGAATAATCACCATGGACTTCATCACAGACCTCCCCACTTCTCAAGAATACGACTCACTATTTGTTGTGGTCGACTGCCTCAGCAAGGCCATAATTATCGCGCCATGCACCAAGACCATTACAGCTGAAGAAACATCCAAGTTATACCTAGACCAGGTTTGGAGACGCACAGGCTTACCAAGACAAGTCATATCAGATAGAGGCCCACAATTTGCGTCAAAAGTCATGCAAGAAATTTGGGGAAAACTAGGAGTCAAATCTACAATGTCTACTGCCTTTCATCCCCAAACAGATGGAGAAACAGAACGAGTCAATCAAGAATTAGAGCAGTACCTTCGCGTCTTTTGCAACTTTCAAGTCGACAATTGGGTAGAGCTAATACCCTTCATGGAATTTGCGCACAATGCAAGACAGCATAGTGCTACAGGAAGATCACCATTTGAAGTCTGGTACGGCTTCAAACCAGAGTTCATCCCACCAGTAAACTTTGCCACCAAGATACCCACAGTTGAAGAGCGCCTTAGAGCCTTGGAACAAATCAGATCTGAAGTCACAGCAGCTCTAAAGGTAGCTGCAGAAATTATGAAGAATACCCGTGTATCCACTGCTACCTATGAACCTAAACCAGAAGACCAAGTCTGGTTAGAAGGAACCAATGTCCACACTACCCATCCAAAAGCCAAGTTGGCCCCTAGACGACATGGACCATTTAAAGTATTATCTTGTTGGGGAGTCAATTGCAAACTCCAACTACCAAAGTCATGGCGTATCCACCCAGTCTTCCACAACTCCCTTATCTCCCTCTATAAGGAGACCACAGCCCACGGGCCCAATTTCACCAGACCACCCCCAGAAATAGTCCAGGGAGAAGAAGACCATTATGAAGTAGAAACAATCCTCCAGTCTAGACTTTCGCCCAACAAGAGAGGAATACAATACCTAGTCAAGTGGAAAGGGTACCCAAGTTCAGAAAACTCCTGGTTACCTGTGTCACAAATGAAGCATGCAAACCTACTAGTACAAGAGTACCATGCAAACAACCCAAGAACCCCTCAACCAAGTAACCTTAGAATGCTGTCGGCGCAGCAAGACCTTAAAGAGGGGATACTGTCATGAACCGTCAAGCTTAGGTTATGACTCAAGAGTTCAGGCCGGTCTGGACCGGTCCGATATTATGTAATCAACTTCCTAATTGGGAAATCCGAGGTCGGAGTTTGAAATTATACTCCGGAGGTCACGTGATCTGTCACGTGACTAGTTCCTTGTAGAAGGTTCTACCACCTTCTACAGAGTTCTACCAGTTTCCACAGAAGAACTGCGGAAAAGGTCACCAGGTCTCAGAGAGACTATTGCCATTGGACGGTATTTATAGAGCTTCCACAGGCTTCCAGGACATTCCCAGAGAAACTATTGCCATTGGACGGTATTTATAGAGCTTCCACAGGCTTCCAGGACATTCCCAGAGAAACTATTGCCATTGGACGGTATTTATAGAGCTTCCACAGGCTTCCAGGACATTCCCAGAGAAAACTATTGCCATTGGACGGTATTTATAAATCTTCTACGAGTTTCTAGAGTATTCCATTATGTAAACACCATGTAGCCAGGTATATAAGCTGGCGCAATACAACGGACAGTCCCTCAGACTGTCCACTTGTGAACTCCCATTTGCAAGCCTCATAGTCTTCTGCATTGCTCATCACCATTGATCTGCTCTGCCTCCTTGCCCTCTTGCATCTGTCTAAA
>WTXK01000650.1:0-23733 GCA_025769895.1 Lactarius psammicola
GATGGTCAGCATATCGTCTCAGGCTCTTCCGATGGAACAATTCGTGTGTGGAACGCCACGACTGGAGAGGCGGTGGTGGGCCCCACTAGTGCACACTCGGGTTCGATCTTTTCTGTGGCATTCTCTCCAAATGGCCAGCACATCGTCTCAGGCTCAGACGATCGCACAATTCGTGTATGGAACGCCATGACGGGAGAGACAGTGGCGGGTCAATTTAGTGGGCATTCAGAATTGGTGTCGTCTGTGGCGTTCTCTCCAAATGGCCAGCACATCGTCTCGGGCTCGGAAGATCGAACAATTCGTGTGTGGAATGCCATGACAGGAGGGACCGTGGCCGGCCCCTTTAGTGGACACTCGGACCCGGTCTTGTCTGTGGCGTTCTCTCCAGATGGCCAGCACATCGTCTCGGGCTCGAAAGACCGAACAATTCGTGTGTGGAACGCCCTAACGGGAGACATGGTGGCGGGCCCATTTGGTGGACACTCGGACACGATCCAGTCTGTGGCATTCTCTCCAGATGGCCAGCACATCGTCTCAGGCTCGAAAGACCGAACAATTCGTGTGTGGAACGCCATGACGGGAGACACGGTGGCGGGCCCATTTAGTGGACACTCAAATTGGGTCATGTCCGTGGCATTCTCTCCAGATGGTTGGCACATCGTTTCGGGCTCGTACGATCGAACAATTCGTATTTGGAATGCTATGACGGGAGAGACCGTGGCTGGCCCTTTTAGTGGACACTTGGGTTCGGTCAGGTCTGTGGCATTTTCTCCAAATGGCCAGCACGTCGTCTCAGGCTCTTCTGATGGAACAATTCGTGTGTGGAACGTCACGACGGGAGAGACAGTGGCAGGTCCATTTAGTGGACATGCGCATTGGGTCATGTCTGTCGCGTTCTCTCCAGATGGCAGGCACATCGTCTCAGGTTCGGCCGATCAAGCAATTCGTCTGTGGAACGCCATGACAGGGGAGTCAGAAGCTCCTCGACAGACTGATCCCACTAACCGACCCAGGATAAACGATGAGGGATGGGTATGTGGTAGCAACGGTGAACTTCTAATGTGGATTCCGCCGTTACATAGGGCAAATCTTCTACTCCCGAGTCATGTCTGGGTTTCGGGCGAACACAAAACTTGCCTGGATTTTTCTACTTTCATGCCTGGTCAGAGTTGGAGTACTTGTATTAACACGTAGATAGAACTGCTGCAACGGTGTACTTTTATTTACTAGATGATAACAATAAGAGCTCAATGTGACACTATGCATTGCGGCTGCACGATCTGGTGTAGGTGTTGGTGTTGGGATTCAAGTTGGTGGTTTGGACTTGTAATACCTGTAGATAAGCGTTCTGATATTGCATCAGTAGCGGTGTCGATAGGTAATCAGCCGACGGTAGCGAGCTAGAGTACAACCTTGAAGCCAGCGATTCGGACGCCTAGAAGGTGGACCAACGTGGTGCTGGCTCTTGCGCTAGCTTGATACCACTGGCACATGTAGCTCAGAGTCACAGTTTAGGGTGGACGTCACGGTCGCAAAGTTCATCAGGACGACCTTCCTACATGTGTAATATAATTTCGTGTATGAGAAAAGAGTCATCAATCTTTCAAGTTATGTCAGCATTATGTCTGTATGTCCTTGACGCCATGCACCTGTGTAGTGATATGGCGCAGCGGACGGTCTGTATTCGGGCACGCATGTGTGGTTGTGATAGGAGTCGGAGCGTATGCTCCTATCTCCCCTCAATACGGTAATATACGAATTATCTTAGTGTCGGGTCTAGCCTCGGGTTGTCGGACTGTGTCCATTCCGGGCTGAATCCCAACAACCTGTGGTCCATCTTGCTTGATTCACATACGCCAGCACGCAGGCCCCCAGGCCGTGACAACCATGGGAAAGGGCATTGGTCCTTGGCTGGGACGAGAAAACCGTAAAATAGTAGAGAAAAACACGAGATCTCTAAGGTAGAAAGTTCTTGAGCAAGACCCATCGTCATCGCCCTCCGTGAAATCAAAGTCTGGAAAGTATTGATGACCGTGGTCTTTGCGCGGCCGATTCCCAATCAGTCCTTGTCTCATGACCTTCAGCTGTGCACCGATCGTTATCCTACAACAACATGCTGACCTTGTTTTTGAAATAAAACCTATCTGATTATGAGAGGAGATCGGTTCTTAGGTGAATGACCAGCCTATAGTACTACTCGTCACCGGTCACCGGTCACCGATCAATGTCAACGACACTTCAACACCATATCCTTCGCGATATGTAGGTCGAGTCCAACGGTCGAGTCTAGCCGGAAAAACAAGTGACGAACAGAAAAGAATTGCATCTGCGTAATTCCGTCGGTATACATGTGCGTATCTACAGTACGCAATTCCCACACCTGTAATTACGGAACGGAACGATTGGTATAACAGTATTACGAATAATTGATTGCGATACACTCACTTGCACGGAGTGTCGACTACTCGAATAGCACTGCGCCATCACCGGGAAGTTGCATGCTATGCTGTACCTGTAGAAGAGCAGCAACGCCGACGTCCGGGTCCTTTCTGGGGATGGCCCGACGATATCCCAGCCAAAACAACAATGCAACCGTGCAAGGTGCATGGGACACACGAAGGTACACATATACACAATCGATTGATGTAGAGACTTGGCATATTTCAGACACAACGGACCGGAGGCAGAGCCATTGACATGGCACCTCACCCCAGATAGGTGATACAACTGGCATTTTGAGGTTACCAGAGTCGTGAAGAAAACGAAAGGTGGGAAAAAATAACAAGAGTGCCGTGGGCCGCAGTGACGACGAGGAGATAAGATAAAGCATATGTACTTCGGTGTGGCTTTCCACGTGACTCCTCTGTACCTGTTCCCCGAAATTGGCCCTTTGTGTTAGATAGACGGTGATGAGAGATGGAAGAAATGAGACTATGAGTACAGTGGAGGTATGACAGGATACAGAAATTATTGATGGCAATATATCGGGATGAAGAGAATGTGCATGTAGAAATAAAACCGCCGTTGGTCTCCTCGTCTCATGGCGCGTCGTCTGTCGGTATGTCAACCAAGTCTGTGTTGCAAATAATCAGCATTTATTTGGATATACCCTCCCCTATCACTCACCAATCAGTGATGTATACATCGTAACCTACACGCTAACATCAGCAACGGTATAAGAGGCTAGTCAAAGTGAGGCACATACAAAGTGGCGCAGCACAAACACGGGTAACGTCGTTCTCCTCGACGACGCTGGCGGCCTTTCCAATTCTATTGGGATGTATGAACTGGAACGAGTGTGTGCGTGCCTTAAGTATGCTGGTGGTGGCGGCGGGGTGCCCTCTCATGGCACCGACTTTGAAGATACAGGTAATAAGGTAGGCAGCGGTGAGTGAATTCACGAGTGCATTGATGCTTTCACTAGCTCCGGAGACACGGAAGCATCGGACTGCGTCTGAATTGCGACTGCGGCAGAAGCAACGCGGGTTGGTGGCCATTTTCCTTTGTTATAGAGCGTGGGAAGAATATCTATAAGAATATCAGCGCCAGGGTGAATATGGCGAGAACACAACGAGACGTACCATAACAGTGATAAGAGAAGGTATGACTTGCCCGATAGCGGAAGGCATCAATAACATATCCGTCCAGAATCTGCTAGGGTTGTTACGTCAGTGAACAGGAGGGGAGGACCAATGTCCTAAAATTCACAAGTTGTGAACCTAGTCGCGATGCTCGGTACTCTGGTCGGGGAGAAAAGCCAAAAAAAAAAAAAAAAGCGAGTTCTGTGTGTCCTTTAATGCGAATCAGACGGCGGGGTGCAGAGACAATGTACACGAACCCTTACAATGAGTGACTCTTGACGAGATATCGTCAGATAACAAGCAGGGTCGAGTTACGTGAAGATGTGGCACTGTTTGAATGCCCACGCGAGGCCGAGAAGCACGAGTTGGTGGTTCTTGGGCCACAGATCGGGGGGCTTGGGGAGCACTGAATCGCAAATCTGCATAAGATCTGGGAATGCGAGCTAATTCGCACACTTACATACTGGGGCAGAACCACGAACCTGTGAGGGCCACCCGACCGCCTGCCGCCCCCACCACGTACCCACATGGACACTTCTGTCATTTGGATTCCTCCGATTGGATCAACCTGAAGCACAAAATCGGACTCCTCGAGAACGACGATCCTGTAGTCGAACATCTCGATCTCGGACCGGTCTGTCACTACACCGTGAGCTCCACTGCATCAACTACGGGTCTCGAATGGCGACTTTGACAACTAGAAGCGCCAGTTCACGAATGCCCTCGGTGCGCGACGACCAACCGAGTCACAAGATTACGGCAGCTATGGCCATGAACTTGAACCCACACGTTCGCGGCCTTGATGCCGGCCGTCCCGTTGTTGACACTTGCTGACTTTGCTTGCTTGCTTTATTGGTCTCGTTCTGCTTGCTTCGATTCGCTTCCCATGCCCATGTCTACTTTCGCGTTCTCATATTCTTAAGTACATATACCCTACCGATCTCGACTCGAGACCCATCGATGTCGCACACAAATTATGTGGCCCGCTTCCTCTGCTTGTATGATATATACGATCCTTTTCTCTACCGCAAGCCACTACTTGAAGAAAGCCCTGAAAGATGTGGTTATCCTATTGTGAACTGTGGTCATTTTTTAAAGTAGAAAATGGCCGGCTCACTTGGCTTTGTGGCTCTTCATCTTTCGGCCAAGTACACGATCGAAGAAGTTGCTGAGAAGGGTGACTTCCAGTAGTGAGGTAAGAGATCTGTCGGATGTAAGGACCCTAGACGAACCTGATGGTCTGCATGTCGTTCTGCTCGGCCTCCATATCTACTATATAGACCAGATGTCCTATCATTTGTGGTGGATGCCGACTATGCCCTCGAACGACGTCTTTCCTCGTTTAGGTATGCCTGGTTTGTATTCAAGCGCTGGGAAACCTTGGAGATGGTCTTGAGGTCTGACAAACAAACAGATGGATCTTTCGTGTTAGTCCGGTTGGTTGAAGAGACGACATACGCTTGCGCTTTTATAGACTCTCTAGACTTCGAAGAAGGAGTTCCGAGCTTTTTCTACGTCACCCCGCTTCAGGGAGTGTTCGCCGAACAGTGCCTAGACTTTGAGGTTTTGTCCGAATTTTTTGCATGTCCGCTTGAACGGTTCTTCTGCGTTCTATGATACAACAAACACGGCGCAATGAGCAAGACTGTATGCACGAGGAAAGAAAATATTATTATTTTATTTACCTCGTGCTTCCCGGACTCTCGAGAATAGAAGCGAGTCTGGGATGAACGGCTCTTGATTTTCAATGCCGCACGGTGTCCTTGAAGACAATCTCTAGCGATTCTTCGGTACTGTAGACATTTTTCAAATTCAAGAGCGCGGTCCAGACGTTCAAAATTTCTGCCTCCTCGCGAGAGCTGATCGTAATCAGCACTCGCTTGGCGATCTCGCGTGCTTCGTCAATCCTGGACAGCTGCAGCTGGAACGACATGTATCGGATCCAAAGATACGACGAATTCGGGGGCCTGAGCAGCACACGCTCAATATCGCTGCTCGACTCTGGCGTCTTTGGTGTGTATGTTGGCGGTGAGGTCGACTTCGACGACCTGCCTTTTCTTTTTCCGCTTCTTCTTGCTGGGCTGCTGGCCATCGCTGTCGCTGTCCTCTGGGGTCACCAACATCTTGCGGGATGTGGCCAGACCATCGAAAGCCGCCTTTAGGCTTCGGAATGGGTCGTGCATCTCGGGCTGTGAGTGTAACATCGAACACTTTGGCGGCGAGGCTAGGGGGCCGGCGTTAGCGTCGATATACACGACCATGAGCACGATTTCGGAACCTTCACCCCCGCCCTCCTCCGGGGTCCCGTCCAGCGCTTGATATCTCAACGTCCTCGACGATGCCCAGTGGTCCCTGGTCTTCGCCTGAAGAGGTATCGGCCGCCTACTGGGAGCCAAGCAAGACAGCTTCAGACCGAGAGATATGGGTCATTTTTCGAGGTCGACCGAACAGATAATGGTTTTCATGATGTCCCCTTCTCGGAAACTGCGCTGGGCCAGCGTGGTGTCTGCATTTTTGTTATTGGACAGCTGGCTCATCTTTCAGTACGGTACGTGACACCAAGAGGCAACTGACGCATACCTCGGTCTTATGACAGTCCGGAGACTCAATTTCGATGAAAATAGCCATAAAATTCGACCTTTTGACGTGACCCTCGATCTTTTGGCCTTCCTGTAAGTCTGACAGAGAAAGTGCAGATTGAGCCGACCTAGACAAGCTCCCCGAGCGGAAGGTCATTTCGATGTTTTGATTGATGAGATCGACACTAGCTCAGAGTCTAGCTGCGGCGAGTCGCGTTTAAAGGGTAAAAAAAATGAGCTGACCTCATGATACTTTCACGAGCTGGTCAACTTAAAACGAGGCATCCATTCCTTCACGAACTGTGAGTGACACGGGTATGAGTATGGTCCAGAGGTGGTATTCATAGAAATAATTGCCTCGCAAAGGGCTTCCTAATGCACGCGGGCGAGTGTCAGTGCCTAGGTAAATATAGCGAGGACAGAACGTGCGAGGGAGAGGTGTTGGCGTCCTAGTGGTGAAGGAGGGAACCGGTTGGCTGTGAGTAGAAGGGTATCGGGGTTGCGGCCAGGAGAGCGTGCGGGGGGGTGGGGTAACGACCCAGTCTTGGGAACGCTATCAAGGAAGGTTGCGGGTTCGATAGCAGAGTCGACGCACATTATGATAGTTTTGAGGAGAACTCACATAATACATCCTATCCTCAATACTTCAACCATCTCTAGCGACATTTCCCTCATCTAGAAGGCCCAACAACCTAGAATCCGGATGAGCAGACGACTCGGTGAGTCTATTTTTCGCTCTCTTATCGTTCGCCCTTGACTTGTAGTTCGGCGTTGGAAATTCCTCGTATATCGAGGGAAAGCGAAAATGTTGACAACTTACATCGTGGCCGAGGAATTGACAAGCAGATTTTCAAGTTGAGATGTGTATGTGATGCCATGGATGGTATGTATGGGTGAATGCAGTATTAAGCGACCATGAGGCGTCACGGGCACCAGCGCAGGACCAGGACTGGCGTAGGTCAGTGGTGGCTTGGTTGGGAGGGTAACCTGTCGGAGGCGGGGATAGCAGTCTCGAGTGAGGACTTGCAAGACGCATCCGAGTCATCGGTCCTTGGGAATCATGGCAATCAGTGATGCGGCTTTGTAGATTTACCTTAGAAAATTTCTCGTTGTACTGCACTCATATATTTCGTAGTCAAAGTAGCGACGCCTCAGTCTTTTCTCCCGAACACTGAGGTTAGTACTTTACTTTACTTCCCATATGTTACCTTTACCACAGTAGCCACACGAATACTATTAGATTTTCCTCACGAAGACTGAGTCGCGCTTTCCCGCGCCTCTAATAATAAAACCTATCGCATGAGAGGAGATCGGTTTATGGGGAGATCACTATATCTTACAATACTACTCGCTCGTCGTAGATCAACCTCAACGGTACTTCAACGCCACATATCCTTCGCGACTCGTACACGCAGATCGAGTCTAATTGATAATAAGTGAAGAACCGAAAAGAATCGCACCCGCGTAACTCCATCGCCCTACAGTACGCAATTTCCGCGCCTGTAATTACGGGACCATTGGTATAACAGTATTACAAACAGTGCGGTAGATTGCGATATAGTGCCCATCACCCACTTGCACTGAGTGTCAAGTACTCGAATAGCACCATGCTATCACCGGAAGGTTACATGCTATGCTGTATCTGCAGAACACCAGTAACGCCGACTTCAGAGACCAGATCGAGCAATCTGGGAGCGGCATGATGTCTCGGCCAAAACAAAATGTGAACGCAAGTCGCAGGTACAAATAGACACGATCAATTGATGTGAGACCCTGACATGTTTCAGAGACGATGGACCGCAGGCAGAACTATGGCACCTCGCCACGGATAGGTAGTACAACCGGCGTTTGGGCTTTCCAGAGTCATTAAGAAAACGAAAGGTGGGGAAAACATAACAAGGCCGTGATGACGTGGAGATAAGATAAGGGATATATGCTTCGATGTGGCTTCCCATGTGACCACTCTGTACCTATTCTCCGAAATTGGCCCTTTCAGAGATGGAAGAAATAAGACCATAAGCACAATGGGTGCATGAGAGGATACAAAAATCACTGGTGGTAATAGATCGGGATGAAGAAAACGTGCATGTGAAAATAAAACCCCCGTTGGTCTCCTCGTCTCATGGCCGACCGTCTGGCGGTATGTCAACCAAGTCTATGTGTCCCAAATAATCGCCATTTAATCGGGAAAACGTTTCCCAATCGCTCGCCAAATAGTGACGTATACGTCATAATCTGCGTGCCAACATCAGTAATGGTATCAACGGCTAGTCAAAGCGAGAACGTACAAAGTGGTGCAGGACAGACTCTGGTAACGTCGTTCTCCTCGACGCCACTGGCGGCCTTTCCAATTCTATTAGGATGTCTGAGCTGGAGCGAGTGCATGCGTGCCTTAAGAACGCTGCTGGTGGTGACGCGGTGCCCTCTCGTGACACCGAATTTGGAGCCCTAGGTAACGAGGTAAGCCGTGGTGAGTGAATTTGCAAGTGCATTGACGCCGACGCTAATCCCGGAGACACAGAACCAGTGGACTGGGTCTGAATTGCGGCTGTGTTGGAAGCAAGGCGGGGATGGTAACCTTTTTCCTTCGTCACAGAACGTGGGAAGAATATCTTTTGAGAGTATCAGTGCCAAGGTGGATTTAGCGAGAAACACAACGAGACATACCATAACAATGATAGGTCTAGCCAGCGCCGCACGTCATCTCGGGTACACGCGCTCGTCCAGGCCGCTATCGCGTCCTCGATCTCGACACCCCGAGCGATGGGGTAGTGGTCCTTCGCGAGGGCTGCACCCGTCGGGTCGGCCCAACCGATCGTGCACATCAGCCGTTCGTACATCGGATCTGAATTTGCGCCTATGATCTCTTATCCCAAGGTCGAGTCAGGTGCGGCACTGGGTTCGGGCACGCAGTGTACGTGCCAGTTGTCACGATCCCCATAACGGACGAACCTGACGGGCTGCGCACGACGCTCTTGCGATCAAATTCAGGGATGATGCCCTCCATTAAATTGAGCATGCTGTTCCTATCGTCAATGACTTCGTTTTATGGCGATATGCAGAGCGAAATTTTATTTCCCTCATTTCCTTACCTTTTCATGATGCTTGCATCCATTGTTGACCCTTACGACATCGGAGCGCTCCATAAGTCGTCTTACGAGTTTGTTTGGGGAGAAATTGACAAGCAGGTTGAGAGGTTGAGAGGTATTTGTGATGCCATGGACGATGCGGCATTGCGCGGCCATGAGACGTCACTGGTACGAGGGCTGGTTAGAGCGATGGTCGATGGTCATCTTAGTCTTGGTTTGGGGTAGTAATCTGGTTTAAGGCGGGGGTAGCGACCTTACATGAGGACTTGCCGGCGCGTCCGAGTCGGTCAAATACTGAAACACTAATTCGGCTGATATGAGGCTTGTTAATCGTGGGAATAATCGGTGATACCCGCGTCCCCGGGTCCGGCATAAGGACACCGCGTGTTTACCTTAACGCTTGGCTCAAACACTACTCTCACCCCCGAGATATTGGAATCTACTTGAAAATGGAGCACCAGCACATCATGTCGAATTAGTGCGTAAATTCCCGATAATCCGTGACTCTCCTGCCAATCGTCCATCACTACAGCCAACATCCCTCTGGATCCGGAAATCCTGCAATAGGGTGCGTCGATCCCTGTCTTTTTGTACTAGTCACGTTGGACCTAGAAACCTCTTTGTGTAGCACTCAGATCTCCCCATCGCAGGGCGTCCCTTCTCAGCTTCGTATTGAGGTGACCGGTATGTGCTTAAATCTTGACTGATTGATGCATCGATAAGTATTTAATCGCTTTGTCAGTCCTCCGAGCCCATAATGTTCCTACTATCGCGAAACGGTTTCGCCTGAAGAAGGATCGGTTCTTCGTCACTGTGGCCAATCAGGCAACGACGAAGAAGACAGCAAGCGTTTCGATTAAAGGACAGACGTTGCGATGGGACCAGAAATTTGATGCCTTGTACGACATATGTTTTTCAAACCTGTTTTCCGGCTGAGAGTTCTGTTCAGCATTGTACACCCGTCTTCACATCTTAAATTGTGTCTTTATGCAAAGCGAATGATGCACCCCGATACGCTTATCGGAACACATCAGTCACCGATACCTGTCGAGTCTCAAATTGGTTTGTTTTTTTACGAGACTTATCACTCATTGGACTAGTAGCTGAATACCTCGATTTGTAGATGTTCCATTTGTTTTGAGCGATGGCGACGGACAAGCTGGACAGTCGGTCCAGCCGGTCGTACTCTACTTGACGATCACAGTGTCGCCCGATGTCCGGGCAGCGATGTCACTTGCCGAGAATGCTCTCCGTGACGCCAATGAAGCCACAAAGGCGATCGATCTCCCAAGTAGATGGAAAGGTGCGGTCGCGAGGATCAAGTGGCTGATGGATACTGTGAGCCCTGCTGCAGAAGTACGTCACAGCGCAACGTCCTATTACCTTATGCTTGACCGAGCCGACTTTCGCTTTCAGGTTCACCCGTACGCGAAGATTGCATACGGGCTGCTATTAGCAATTCCCAAGGTGGGTCGACTTGTGTTATTTTCGAGTGGAAGCGCTGATGCCGTGTTAATCTGGATGCTAGACACTCGTAGAACAGTTTCAAAGCGATGAGAATGTCCGAACGCTACTTGCAGCCATGCACGATGCGTTCGATTTCACAGACCAGGAAGACCTTTTGAAAACTATTAAGCGGGAGTCAAAGCAGGCTCGAATCCTCACGCTGATGTTGCAGCATGTCTGTAATTGCAGTGACTTCATCCAATCTTATGCAAAGGAACCGCGATTCTGTACGTCGTCTTCAGCTACTTCATTGGCCGACGTAAATAAGCAATTTTCAGGGATGCGCACGTTGGGGAATCTCGGCGGCCAAGCCGACAAACAAATTGGGGACTTCCGCACCGCTCTCGTCGAACTTCGAAAGGCCTTTTTGGATGAGGCTACGATTACCACAGAGATAACTGCGCTCCAAATTCTGGACGATGTGGGAATAATTTCGGCCAATGTTGGTTGGATTTCGAGTCACCTTGATGGAATGGCTAGTCAGCTCGATTGGGTGGCTAAAGAGCTGAAGTGGGTATCGAGCCAGGTTTCAGACGCTGGTACGTATTCGTGATAACTTGGGGGTCATCGATGTAATAATTGTCACAGAGCTCGATGCGAAAATCAGAGAAATAACATATGGAAGAGGCTCGCGCTTCATGCCTGAGAAAGGTTGCCTTCCGGGAACCCGCATAGCCTTCTTGGACTTCATCGTTAACTGGGTGAACAGCCCCGACTCCGATCGTTGTCTTATTCTGTTCGGACAGGCGGGCACCGGAAAGTCGTCCATCGCACACGAGATCGCGCATCGCTTTAATACCATTCACCGTCTTACGTCATCCTTTATCTTTTCGCGTAAGGAGCATTCCGAACGCGAGGCTTACCACCTTTTTACGACTCTTGCTCGCGATCTCTGCGACCGCTATCCGTCATTCAAAGCCGCACTTGGAAAGGTCATTGAAGATAACTCCTCTCTTCGAGTCGGTACTCGTGACTATCCCACGCTTTTCCAATCCCTTATTCTGGAACCGCTTAAGGGTCTACACATCGTCGGTCCTATCCTTGTTGTGATCGATGCCTTGGACGAGAGTGGGAATGTGATTGGTGTCAACGGATTACACAATTCCTTGCCAAGAACCTTTCTAAGCTACCATCGAACTTTCGTGTGGTCATCACTTCGAGGCCGGAGGATAGCATCCAGTCTGCGTTCGATGGAGCATCGTCAGTCAGGATCAAATATATGAACGACTCTCAACTGGCAGCTCGAACGGATGACGATATACTCACCTACCTTCAGAACTTACTTCCTTTAGACGAGTTCGAAAAGCATGGCGTTGCGTTGACAAGAAAGGCGGAAGGATTGTTTCAATGGGCGGCGGTTGCCGGTGGATTCATTCTGGATCCTCCTGAATGCTTCGGGTTCAGCAAGAAGAGGTGCATAAACCATCTTTTAAAACTCACAACAGATCGCGGCAGACAAGATCCGTTGGACGACCTATACAAAGAGGTCCTCGAAGGATACATCACACACTCAGAAGCACGTCATCTATTCCGCTCTGTGGTGGGACAGCTCATTACTGCATTCGAACCCCTCTCCATCCGTTCCCTAACCACTTTGCGAGGACACGCGTCCAATGACAGCGACGATGCCGATTCTGTTGTCACGATGCTGCGTCGGCTGGGCTCATTGTTCAGCAATGTTAACTCGCCTGATGGCACCCTCCCCATCGTTCCTCTCCACACGTCATTCCGCGATTTCCTGACAAATGAAGAGAAGAGCGGTGACTTTTTCATTGTGCTCCGGAACGCGCACTATGGATTGGCGGATTCCTGTCTCGGTCTAGTGCTCCGCGACCTCAGGTTCAATATGTGCAAAATTGAATCATCATATCTCGCCAATAAAGATATTGAAGGTCTTGAGGCGCGCGTTGCCGAACACCTCCCACCTGCCCTATTGTATGCTTGTCGTTTTTACAACGATCATCTAGAACACGTTGATTTTGAAGCCGATCTGTTTTGGAAACTCCGTGCTTTCTTCGAGAAGAAATTCCTGTTTTGGTTGGAGGCCCTCAGCTTGACGAGCAATGTGCGTCTTGCTTACCAGCGTTGTCGTCTGTGAATGTGTGGCTTGCCTCCGGTCAAGGTGTAAGTCGGACTATCAGTTCTGTGAGGTAAACAACTAATGACAACAATCGTAACCGGTTTCTCAGACAGAGCTAGATGATTTTACTGCATTGATTAAAGACGCGTCTGCATTTGTGCGGTATTTTGGAATAGCCATGGCAACGAGCGCTCCGCATGTCTATCTTTCCACTTTGGCATTTGCACCGGTTTCTTCTCTTGTTGCTATGCATTATTCAAGGATGTTTCCTCGAATACCGCGTGTCAAAAGTGGGGGATTGTCTCATTGGCCGTCATCAGAGATGGTGATTTCGAATGTTGGAGGTCCGGTCAATTCTATTGCACTCTCATCAGATGGCCAGCACATCGTCTCAGGTTCTTCCGATCGAACAATTTGTGTGTGGAACGCCATGACGGGAGAGATGGTGGCGGGCCCATTTACTGGACACTCGGGCCCGGTCAGGTCTGTGGCACTCTCTCTGGATGGCCAGCACATCGTCTCGGGCTCCGACGACGGAACAATTCGTGTATGGAACGCCACCACTGGGGAGACAGCGGCCGGCCCAATTAAGGGACACTCGGACTCGGTCATGTCTGTGGCATTCTCTTCAGATGGCCAGCACATCGCCTCAGGCTCGAACGATCGAACAATCCGTGTGTGGAACGCCATGACGGGAGAGACAGTGGCGGGCCCATTTAGTGGGCACTCAGATTGGGTCTGGTCTGTGGCATTCTCTCCAAGTGGCCAGCACATCGTCTCAGGCTCTTTCGATCGAACAATTCGAGTGTGGAACGCAATGACGGGAGAGACGGTGGCGGACCCATTTACTGGACACTCGGATTCGGTCTTGTCTGTGGCATTCTCTCCAGATGGCCAGCACATCGTATCAGGCTCTTATGATCATACAATTCGTGTGTGGAACGCCATGACGGGAGAGACAGTGGCAAGCCTATTTACTGGACATCCGAATCCGGTTAGGTCCGTGGCATTCTCTCCAGATGGACGGCACATCGTTTCAGGCTCGGACGATCAAACAATTCGTGTGTGGAATGCCACGACGGGAGACACGGTGGCGGCCCATTTATTGGGCACTCGGGTTGGATCTGGTCTGTAGCATTCTCTCCGGATGGTCAGCATATCGTCTCAAGCTCGGACGATGAAACAATTCGTGTGTGGAGTGCCACGACTGAAAGAGGCGGTGGTGGGCCGTAGTTCGTGCACACTTGGGCCCGATCTGGTCAGTGGCATTCTCTCCAACTGGCCAGCACAATCGTCTCAGGCTCGCAAGATCAAGCAGTTCGTCTGTGGAACACCACGACAGGAGAGACTGTGGCTGGCCCATTTAGTGGACACTCGGGTTCGATCTGGTCTGTGGCATTTTCTCCAAAGGGCCAGCACGTTCGTCTCAGGCTCGGAAGATCGAACAATCCGAGTGTGGAACGCCATGACGGGAGAGACAGTGGCAGGCCCATTTAGTGGGCACTTAAATCGGGTATGGTCTGTGGGATTCTCTCCAGATGGTCAGCACATCGTCTCAGGCTCGGAAGATCGAACAATTCGTGTGTGGAACGCCATGACGGGAGAGACGGTGGCAAGGCCCATTTAGTGGGCACTCAGATTCGGTCAGGTCTGTGGCATTCTCTCCAGATGGCCGGCACATCATCTCAGGCTCGCACGACAATACAATTCGTGTGGGACGCCATGATGGGAGACACGGTGGCGGGCCCATTTAGTGGCACTCAATTGGGTGACGTCGGTGGCATTCTCTCCAGATGGCCGGCACATCGTTTCGGGCTCGGACGATCGAACAATTCGTGTTTGGAACACCATGACGGGAGAGACGTGGCTAGCCCATTTATTGGACACTCGAGTTGGGTCAGGTCTGTGGCATTTCTCCAAATGGCCAGCACGTCGTCTCAGGCTCGCGTGATCAAACAATCCGTGTGTGGGACGTCACGACGGGAGAGACAGTGGCAGGTCCATTTAGTGGACATTCGCATTGGGTCTTGTCTGTCGCATTCTCCCAGATGGCCAGCACATCGTCTCAGGTTCGGGCGATCAACAATTCGCTTGTGGAACGCTATGACAGGGGAGACAGAATCTCCTGGACAGAGTGATCCACTAACCGACCCAGTATAAACGATGAGGGGTGGGTATGTGGTAGCAACGGTGAACTTCTGATGTGGATTCCGCCTTTACATAGGGCAAATCTTCTACTCCCGAGTCATGTCTGGGTTTCAGGTGATCACAAAACTCGCTTGGATTTTTCTACTTTCATGCCCGGTCATATTTGGAGTACTTGTATTAACACACGTAGATAGTGCTGCTGCAACGGTGTACTTTGTTACATTTCGGCACGGTCGACCCGGCCGACCCGAACGTTCAAGAACGCATCCGGACATCAAGACACCCGCCGCGCACGTTCGCGGCCACTCAGGAGTCCTCTGAGCTACCAGATTTTGTTTTGTATAAGTTCATTTCATTATACTGTATATCTTTTACTTGTTCCGGATCTATTTTTGTTTCAAGCGCGACCAAATTCGTTCAAGCCGCTACAGGGCCTTCACGCACCCCTTTCTACTCCATTTCGACATCGCTTTTGCCTCGTACCTCTTCCGTCCCACTATGACTCATATACTTTCACTCCCATAACTGTTTGTTTACCTCTACTTTTCTTTATCGTTACTTCTCGTTATAATGTACAAAAACCTGTATAAAAAGTAGCCTGTATGTACTCAAATCACCATCCAGTTCCCTTCCTATCTATCCCTCATGTGCCTCTAAGTGCCTCAAAACCTATCCCTCTCCAAAGCGAAGCTCTTGAGTGTAATACCGGCGTGGAGGCCGATACCACTGGGTCAGGCAGAAACGTCGTGAGGAGCTTGGTATATATTGAGAGACGTTGTGGGAAAGTATCCGGATACAGAGTAACGAGCACGTAAGTGAATGGTAGAGGAAAGGGGAAAGAGAGACTGGGGGGACCGAGGCGTCGAGGTCCCCCCATTTAACGAGTCTCTGCGTCTAGGAATGTGTGTGGCGTTGTATTCCCGACGAAGCTCGATGGTCGGCGTGACCAGAGCGTAGAAGGAAGAGCTCGACGATCGGCGTGATCGGAGCGTGAACGGTAATCTACTTACATTGAGTCACTTTGTTCTTGCTCGCACTCTACTTCTTCTATTCGCGTTTCTCGCTTGCCGACCGTAACGGCTCCTTGGACCCCTGTCACCTGACCGGCTTGACGCATTATGCATTACAGCTGCATGACTTGGTATAGGTGTTGGTGTCGGCATTCAAGTCGGTGGTTTGGACTTGTAATATTAGTAGGTGAGTGTCCTCATATCGCATCATACGTGGTCACGTGCAAGTCATCTTGGCGTCGGGCATCATCCTGAGGAGTAGGGAGGTGAGACGCCGGTTAAGTCCCGCAACACAATCATTAGTTACTTTGATCAGGTACAATCCTTAACTTATGATCTTTTGATATTCACATCCAACGGTGTGCGTGTGTCTGTACATCCTTTCACATGTATTTAGGGTGTCCTTACAATGTATTTAAGTACACATTGTATGCTGGTACCCCAGCTTGTATGAGTTCTGTGGTGTGCCAGACCATGCATAACCTCTCTGCGTTGCAACGGCATCAGCAACAGTGTCGATAGGCGATCAGCCGACAGTAGAGCGATAGAGTACAACCTTGAAGCCAGAGACTCGGAGGCCTAGGAGGTGGATCAACACGGCGGGCTCTCGCACTAGTTTGATACCACATGTAGGCCAGAGTCACAGTTTAGGCCTTTAGGCTGGACGTCACGGTCACAACGTCATCAGGATGCGTACATAGTTTGTGCATACCAGTGAGTAAAAAGTCATTGATCTTTCAAGTTATTTCAGCATTATGTATGCCAGTACGTCGCCATACAACCGTGGTCAATCTTGATTCACATGTGCCAGCACACAGGTCCCTGGCCATATCAACCACGGCAAAGGGAGTTGGTCCTTGGCCGGGATGAGAAACCCATAAAATAGTAGAGCAAAACACGAGATGTCTAAGGTGGAAAGTCCTTGGTCAAGACACATTGTCATCGCCCTCTATGAAATCAAAGCCTGGAAAGTATTGATGACCGCGGTCCTCGCGTGGCTGATTCTCAATCAGTCCTAGTCCCATAATTCTTCAGCCGTGCACTGATCGGTTATCCCAACAAACAGACCTTTAAGCAGACCTTGTTTTTGAAATAAAACCTATCAGATTATGAGAGGGATCGGTTCATAGGCGAGCAACCATAGCTTACACTACTACTCGTCGCTGATCAATGTCAATGACACTTCTACGCCATATCCTTCGCAATATGCAGGTGGGTCCAACGGTCGAGTCTAGCCGGAAAAAAAGTGAAGAACCGAAAAGAATCGCATCCGGGTAATTCCATCGGTATATATGTGTGTACCTACCGTATGCAATTCCCGCGCCTATAATTACGGAACGGAACGATTGGTATAACAGGATTACGGACACTGGATCGCAATACACTTGCTTTCAAGGAGTGTCAACTACTCGAATAGTACCGCGCTATCACCGGGAGGTTGCATGCTATGCTGTACCTGCAGAACACTAGCAACACCGACATCCAAGTCAATTCTTAGGGTGGCGCAACGATGTCCCATCCAAAACGAAAATGTGACGATGTAAAGTGCATGGGACGCTCGGAGGTACACATATACACAGTCAATTGGTATGGAGACTTGGCATATTTCAGACACGATGTACCGGAGGCAGAGCTATGGCACCTCACCCCAGATAGGTAGTACCATTGACGTTTTGGGGTTTCCAGAGTTATGAAGAAAACGAAATGTGGGAAAACATAACAAGAGCGCCGTGGGTCGCAATGACGACGGGGAGATAAGATAGAGCATGTACTTCAGAGTCTAGCTGCGGCGAGTCGCGTTTAAAGGGTAAAAAAGAGCTGACCTCATGATCCGTCCTTTCACGAGCTGGTTAACTCGAAAACGAGGCATCCACTCACGAAATGTGAGTGACACGGGTATGAGTACTGTCCAGAGGCGGTTATTCATGGAAGAAATTACCTCGCCAAAGATCTCTTTGATGCACGCGAGCGGGTATCAGTGCTTAGGTGAATATAGCGAGGATATGACGCGCGAGGGAGAGGAAGGATGTGGTGTCGGCGTCCTAGTGGTGGGGAGGAAGCCGGTTAGCTCCAAGAAGGTGAAGGGTATCGGGGTTGCGGCCAGGGGAGCGTACGGGGAGGTTGGGGTGACAACTCAGTCTTGGGAACGCTATCAAGGAGAGTTGAGGGTTCGACAGCAGAGTCGCCGCACATTATGATAGTTTTGAGGAGAACTCACATAATACGTCCCATCCTCAATCATCTCTAGTTTCCCTCCTCCAGAAGGCCTAACAACCTTGAACCCAGATAAGCAAACGACTTGGTGAGTCTATTTCTCGCTCTCTCGTTCGCCCTTGACTCTTAATTCGGCGTTGGAAATTCCTTGTATATCGAGGGAAAGAGAAAATGTTGTCAAATCGTAGCCGAGGAATTGACAAGCAGATTCTCAAGCTGAGGAGTATGCGATGCCATTGGATGATATGTATGGATGAATGCAGCATGCAGCAACCATGAGGCCTGAGGCGTCACGGGCACCAGCGCGGACTAGGACCGTAGGTGAGTGGACACCTTATTCTTGATTGAGAGGGTAACCCGTCGGAGGGGGCAGTCTCGAGTAAGGACTTGCAGGACGCGTCCGAGTCGTCGGTTCTTGACAATCGTTGGAATCAGTGATGCGGGTTTGTAGATTTACCTTGGAAAATGTCTCGTTGTACTGCACTCACATACCTCGTAGTCAAAGTAGCGACGCCTCAGTCTTTTCTCCCGAAAAATGGGGTTAGTACTTTACTTTACTTCCCATATGTTACCTTTACTACAGTAGCTAAATTACACGAATACTGTTAGACTTTTCTCCCGAAGACTGAGTCGGCTTTCCCGCTAGACCGGTGATCCGGTGATCGTTTCGCTCTATGGGGGGTGCCGGCTGCGCATAGGACCGGAAAATCGAGGATCCTCCAGTCGCTTGTGACCCATCCTCATTCGAACGACTGGTTACGAGTCTACTTTCCTGCGCCTCTAGCAATAAAAACTTATCGGATGAGGGGAGATCGGTTTGTGGGGAGATTACTATACCTTACAGTACTACTCGCTCGTCAGATCAACGTTCAACCTCAACAGTACTTCAATGCCACATAGATTGGGTCTTATTGATAATAACTGAAGAACCGAAAAGAATCGCACCCGCGTAACTCCATCGCCCTGCGGTACGCAATTTCCGCGCCTGTAATTACGGAACCATTGGTATAACAGTATTACAAAAAGTACGGTATATCGAGAGATTGCGATACGGAGCCCATCACCCATTTACACCGAGTGTCAAGTATTCGAATAGCACCATGCTATCACCGGAAGGTTTCATGGTGTGCTGTATCTGCAGAACCAGTAACGCCGAGGTTCGAGTCCAGATCGAGCATTCAGGGAGCGGCACAATGTCCCAGCCAAAACAAAATGTGAACCCAAGTCGCAGGTACACATACACACGATCAATTGATGTGAGTCCATGTTTCAGAGGTTATGGGCCGGAGGCAGGGCAATGGCACCTCGCCACGGATAGGTGGTACAACCGGCATTTTAGGGGTCTCCAGAGTCATGAAGGAAACGAAAGGTGGGGAAAACATAACAAGAGGGCCGTGATGACGAGGAGATAAGATAATAAGGGAAACATACTTTCGATATGGCTTCCCACGTGACCCCTCTGTACCTATTCTCCGAAATTGGCCCTTTCCGCAAGAGGATTATGATGAGAGATGGAAGAAATAAGACCATAAGTACAATGGGTGCATGAGAGGATACAAAAATCGCTGGTGGTAATAGATCGGATGAAGAAAACGTGCATGTAAAAATCAAGCCGCCGTTGGTCTCCTCGTCTCATGGCGCATCGTCTGGCGGTATGTCAACCAAGTCTATGTGTCGCATATAATCAGCATTTACTCGGGAAAACCTTTCCCTGTCACTCACCGATTGGTGACGTATACCTCATGACCTACCCAACATCAGCAACGGTATAAGAGGCTAGTCAAAGTGACAGACGTACAAAGTGGTGCAGCACAGACTCTGGTAACGTCGTTCTCCTCGTTGACGCTGGCGGCCTTCCAATTCTATTGTGATGTCTGAGCTGGAGCGGGTGCGTGCGTGCCTTAAGAATGCTGGTGGTGGCGACGGGGTGCCCTCTCGTGGCACCAACTTTGGGGACCCAGGTAACGAGGTAAGCTGTGGTGAGCGAATTTGCAACATTGACGCTGGCGCTAGTTCCGGAGACACGGAACCATCGGACTGGGTCTGAATTGCGGCTGCGTTGGAAACAAGGTGGAGGTGGTAGCCATTTTCCTTTGTCACAGAGCGTGGGAAGATTATTTTGAGAGTATCAGTGCCAAGGTGAATTTAACGAGAAACACGACGAGACATACCACAGCATATATATACTGATAAGAGAGATACGACTTTCCCGATAGCGGAAGGCATTAATAATATATTTGTCCAGAATCTGCGAGGCGAGCTACGTCAGTGAGTGAGCAGGCCAACGCCAGTAGGACTCACATGTTACGGTTGACCATATGTGGAACGCGAATACCGTCCACTATGAGGACAAGTAGCGGCGCTGCGGCGAGGAATCGAAAGGCAATCCAGATAGCTTGTTTCCGCCCAGAATCAGCATTCAAGGGAATAGAAATGGAAGGAGGGGGTCGAACATTGAGCTCGCAAATGTAGCGAGATGTCAGGAGCTGCGTCCTCTGCTTTGACATGGCGGAGGAATATCGGAAAGCGAATGAAGACATAGATGAAGACGACATTGGTTGTCGAGGAGCTCAGAGTGCTAACGAGGGATATACACGCTTCAATCTCCGTACTTCCGGTCAGAGAGGGAGACAGGGGGGATGAGGGAAGAAGTACGCACTATGAGAGTGTCGTGAGTTGCGTACCAAAAATCGCGGCGCGGCACATTCTGGGAGTAGGTATTGAAAAGAAGACAAAGTAAATGATAAGTGGAGTTGGATGGACCGGTTGACCATACTCTGTATTCCCAATTAGTAGACCAGACGCGTTTTTCGGTCGAAGAGAAAAAGCCAAACAGCAAGTTCTGTCATTTAATAAGAATCAGACGGGGCCCAGAAACAATGTACACGAACCCTCAAAATGGGTAACTCTTGACGAGATATCAAGCAGGGTCGAGTTACGTGAAGATGACGCTGTTCGAATGCCCACGCGGGGCCGAGAAGCGCATGTTGGTGGTTCTTGGGGAGCAATGAATCGTAAATCTGCATCAGATTTGGGAATGCGAGCTACAGTTAATTCGCGCGCCTTCGTTCTGGGACGACAAAACCACGAACCTTGTAACTCACCACGCACCCACGTGGGGATTTCTGTCATTTGGATTCCCGATCGGACCAATCCGAAACAACAAGATCGGACGTAACTCGTGTTCGGCGCTGGCCGTGGGTGGTCTTCACGCGCTGAAATCATTCGTGAACTGGCGCTTCCAGTTGTCAAAGCTGCTTTCGAAATCCGTAGTTGGTGCCGTCGGAGCTCGCGGTGTGGTGACAGGACGGTCCGAGATCGAGGCTTTCTACTGATGTTCGATGTCAGGTTCATCGTCCTCGAGGGAGCAGCCATGCCTCGAGGGAGCAGCCATGGCCCATTGGCTTTGATGTCGGCCCGGCCGTCCCGTTGTCAAGACTTGCTTGCTTCAACGGCCTCGTCCTGCTCATTGGCAGACTTGCCTTCGATTCTATTCTCGTCTCGTGCTCATGTTTTCTCTCGCGTTCTCATGTTCTCAAGCACATATATGCTACCGATCTCGACTCTAGACCACCGATATCGCTCACACCTATTGTTGGCCTTGGTGTCCTCCTCCCTAATTATGCGGCTTGCTTCTTCTACTTGTGTGATGTAATATATATACGGAGCAGCATATATATTCGAGTTATCGCTTGCAGCGTCGATGCAAAGGCGTATTGGCATTGGACATCACGCCTCATTTCCTGCCGAGTGGGCCGCAGCGCGCGCTACACCCATTCGATGGTCTTTGCTTTAAACCGCTTCAGCGCCTTGCTCATTCCCGATCCTTTTCTCCAGCGCAGGCCACGGAGAATGCCCTGAACGATGATGCAATTATTCTATTAGGAATAGCGATCATTTTCGAAATGGAAAATGGCCGGCTCACTTGGCTTTGAGGCTCGTCATCAGATGTTTCGAGCAAGCAAACGATCGAAGAGGTTTCTGAAAAGGGTGGGGTCCCAGTGGTGAGGCGAGAGATCCGTTGGATGTGGGTATCTGGACGAAATCCATGATCTGCATGTCGTTCTTCTCGGCCTCCGTATCTATGTATATCGAACAGACGTCCCATCGTTTGGGGTGGATGTCGACGATGCCCTCGAACAACGTCCTTCCTTGCTCAGATTCGCCTAGTTTGTATTCCAGCTGGGCAAACTCGGAAATGGTCTTGAAGTCTGATAAACAAACAGATGGATCGTTCGTGTTAGTCCAGTTGGTTGAGAGACGACTTACGACTCTGTAGACTTCGAGGAAGGAGCTTCCAAGCTTGTTTTACGTCGCCTCGCGTCCGGTAGTGTTCGCCGAACAGCGTCCAGACTTTGGAGCATTGCCCGAATTTTTCGCAAGTCCTTGAACTGTTCTTCTGCATTCTACAACAAACAGGCGCAATGAGCGAGACTGTATGCACGGAAGGAAAATATTATTATTTTATTTACCTCGTTCTTCCCGGACTCGAGAATAGAAGCGAATCTGGGATGAACGGTTTGTTTGTAATGCCGCGCGGCATCCTTGGAGACGCTCTCCAGAGACTCTTCGGTACCGTAGACATTTCCCAAAATCATGAGCGCATTCCAGATGTTCAGCTTTTCTGCCTCCTCGCGAAAGTTGATCGTGCTCAGCGCAAGCTTGGCGTTTCTCGCGTGCTTCGTCGACCTCGGACAGCTGCAGCCGGAACAACATGTATTGGGTCTAAAGATACGACGAATTCGGGGACCCAAGAAAGCACATGCTCAAAGTCGCTGCTCGACTCTGGGCATGTCGGCGGTGAGGTCGACTTGGGCGACCTGCTTTTTTTTGCCGCTTCTTCTCGCTGGGCGGCTGCTGGTCATCGCTGTCACTGTCCTCTGAAGATCCTGGGTCCCAACATGTTCTTGCGAGATGTCGCCGACCATTGAAAGCCGCCTTTAGGCTTTGGAGTGGGCCGTGCATCATGGACTATGGGCGTGACGTCGAACGGTTTGGTGGCGAGGCCTTGGGTGCCAGGGTCGATTTCCACGATCATGGGCTCGATTTCAGAATGATCACCTCCGCCCTCTTCCGAGGACGATTTGCCGTCTACGTCATTGTCGCCGTCCTCTCCAGAGCTTAATGTCTCGACGTCCTTGAGGATGCCCAACGGCCCCTGGTCTTCTCTTTGAAGAGGTATCGGCCGCCTGGTGGAAGTCCTCGTCCGTAAAGTGAGACAGCTTCAGACCGAAAGATATGCATCGTCTTTTCGAGGTCGACTGAATAGACGATGGCTTTCACGACGTCCCCTTCTCAGAAACTGCGCAGAGCCAGCGTGATGTCTGCGTTTTTGTTGTCGGACAGCAGGCTCAGTTTTCAGTACGGGACGCGGTACCAAGATTGCAGGTGACGTATACCTCGGATTTATACATAGTCCGGACACCTTGGTTCCCTCAATCCCTATGAAGGAGACCATAAATTTGGACCTTCCCGACGCGAGGCCTTGACCGGTTTGACCTTTTGGCCTTCTAGCAAGTCCAACAG